>JAQQSK010008691.1:0-13402 GCA_028658325.1 Potorous gilbertii
AACGGAAATCTCCTTCACTGTGTTGCTGCGCAGCTTCCACTGTTCCAGAATTTGTCAGGAGTTCTTTTTACAGGAAATCTATGGGCTGTGGGTTCGGACCTAGCATAGGTGAGTCTTTCTACTCCGCCATCTTGGCTCCGCCCCCCACGGCATTGTTTTCTGACATCTGACTGTGATAAAAGTACAAATTACCACAGGACAGATTTGTTTTGGCCTTTTCCTTGATTTTTTCCTCAAGATTCGGATGTAATTTTAGTAGAAAAGAAATGCAGAACATTTTGTGTTAAAAAATTTCTTAAAATAGAAGGTATCAACTTTTAATTAGCAGAAATAAGTTAACTCTTTGGCTCTGTTCATTTTGTTGCAGAAATAATATTTTTCCTGCAAGTTAACCTTTCAATATTCTTTGACACTGCAAATATCTACAAATTTAAATCTCTGGGAAAAGGATATGGAAACTGAAATCACTTTCTTACCATAATTAAATACTTATTTTCAAAATGATTGAACCAACTTTATCTCCACCAGCAACGTATTAGTATTCTTGGTATTTCTGTTCCTGCAATATTGACTATTTCCATCTTTTGGAATTTTGTTTCCAGTTCTCCACCCATTTTGTTGGGAGTGAGATAAAATGTTGGACTTGTTTTGATTTACTTTACAATTTCTTTAGATAAATCACCATCATACATAACAGACAATTAAATCTGAAATTAAGAGGATGCAATACACCAATAGGTTATTTCAAATTAAATGGAAGTAGTGTCATAATTCTATATTTGTTCATTAAATTAACTATTTCCTTGTTTTCAGTTTGTAATAATCACATCATTTGGACCTTCTCCAAATCTGCCAACATAGTATCAAAAACTACATTATAGGTAAAAATCATTTTTAAATGATCAACTTTGGATGTACCACATTAATCCTTTTCCTGAATAGTGGCGTTTTTCTCCAGTCTAACAATGTTACTACTGCATTACAAATTTAAACAATTAAATTACAGAAATAGTGAGCAGTAGTAAAAATGAAAGATCTGTTGGAAAAGGGGACAGTTAAAAGTAATTATTTATAAGAAGGTTAACTAAGAATAAGGGTGCTAGGTGGATAGAGCTCTGGTCCTGGAGTCAAGAAGACCCATCTTCAGGGTTCAGATCTGGCCTCAGACACTAGTTGTATGCTCCTGCACAAGTCACTTAACCTTGTGACTCAGCTCCTCATCTGTAAAATGAGCTGAAGAAAGAAATGGCAAACCACTCCAATATCTTTGGTAAGAAAATCCCAAATGGGGGTCAAAAAGAGTTGGATATAACTAAAAAATGACTGAACAAAAAATTACAAAGATTAACAAGAACAGATATCCTCTAAAGCAATGGGGTAAAATAGAATCAGAGACCACTAAACTGTACATAAGGATGGCTACCAGCACACTGGTTGCTGTCCTTCATTCTCAAAGAGGATGTAAAGGTACAGTGTGTCCAACTGATTTTGACTGTATTACTATCAGTTCAGAAGATCATCATGGGTCAGGCACAAATTGTCCACATGAACACTTGGAGTGGAGATGTCTCTCAATTTGTACATCTCACTCTTCTGAGCTACTGCAATTCTACTTTGCTCACAGAGTGCAGTGTCTTCTGTGATGCAGCCATACCATGCAGGAAGGTCCTGTGCCAGTGTCTCCCATGTCACATAACTGATTGCAAAGTTCTTCAGAGAAACTTTGAGAATTTCTTTGTATTGATTCTTCAGACCACCATGTGAGGGCCTTCCTTGTGAGAGTTTTGCATAAAATAGTTTCTGAGGCAGACTTACGCTTGGCATTTCAACAACATGAGCAGCCCACGGAAGATTAGCTCGAGAAAAGACATCAGTTTCCAGAACCTCATTTTGTCAGGTGATCTTCAGAATATTCCTAACGTAACTTAAATGGAAGTCTAATACCTCCTCTCTCCCTTATTTTGCTTTACAGTCTCCCAAATACTGAGCTACCTTTGGGAATGTGTGTGGTAACCTTGTTGTCTATGTGGTACTGGCTGGTACAGAACACATGTTTTCTTGGTGTTAACTGTTAAGTCAAAATTAGTACAAGTATCACAGAATTAATCCATACCTTGTTGTATCTCAGCTGTGAACACCTTCCTTGTGTGAATTCTCTGTAAAATAGGCTTTTAGGCAAACATATATTTGGCATTCAAACGTTGCCAGCCCATCAGAATTGTACTCTCTGTAGTAGAATTTGAATATTTGGCAGTTTAGCACAAGAAATGTTCCCAATGTCTGGTACCTTATCTCGCTAGGTGATCTTCAAAATCTTCCTAATTCAAAGGGAAGTGATTCAGTTTCCTAGCTTAGCACTGATATACTGTCCAGGTTTCACAGGCATACAACAATGAAGTCAGCACAACTGCTCTGTAGATCCTCAGTTTGGTAGGCAGTCTTCTTCTCTCCCACAGTTTCATTTGGAGACTCCCAAACACTGAGCTAGCTCGGGCAATACATGTGTGAACCTCATCATCCATATGGATCTCCCTGGAAAGTACACTGCCAAGGTAAGTGAATTTTTCCCCAACATTCAATAGTCCTCCATTTGCTATAAATGATGGTCTCACATATGGATGGTGTAGTGCTGGTTGGTGAAAAACCTGTGTTTTCTTGGTGTCAGGCCAAAACTAGCACAAGCAGCAGAGAATCAACCCATACAGTGTTGTATCTTGACATCAGAAGCTGCACTGAGTGTACAACCATCTGCAAAGAAAAAATCATGCACCAACACACCCTTCACTTTAATAATTTACTGTCAGTGCAGTAGCTCACTTTGATGCCATTTTTGTCCTAGTTGAAGGCATCAGACAACACTGGTAAAAATATCATGCTAAAAAGCATGGAAGCAAGCACACAGCCTGTGTTTTCACTCCCCTGGTGACTAGAAAAGCGCAAGAGGATTGTCCATTATCCAGAACCCATGCAAACATGCCATCATGAAACCATTTCTCAGCCCTTTTTGAAGCCACTCAGGCTGTCAAATAAATGACCATCTTCCAAGTGAAGGATCAACTGATTGTAAGGAGGACTCTTTCAAGAATCTTGTTAATAATGACGAAGAAAGAGATTTTCCCTGAAGGGGGAATCCCCAAAAGGGTTTCTACATGCATATATTCTTTTAGAAAAATCACATTTTAACATTATCTGTTATCTATATATAAATATTATCTATATATTTTATTTATTCAAATATTTATCAATTACATTTTAATCTGGTTTACACCACCCTCAGGAGTGCTGTGATCTGCATGCGAACTGCGGGCAATGTAATTGACAGTTTTAGAGAAACTATTACTCAAAAGAGATTTGGAAATGTTATGGACATCATTATCATTTTTTTCAATAATCATTCTGGGCTATTTACCCTCCCCCTAACCCTTTCATTCTTTGCCCCTTATCATACATGAATTCTAACAGAACTATCAAGAGGACACAAACTAATACTACTAAAAGTGCAGTGTTACCTACCATACTGAAATAGGAGCTTCTAAGATATAGCAAAATATATAAAGGAAAAGAAATTACAAATAGGAGAAGAAATATGTTTTTGGGTGATAGCAACTGACAAACAAATTGAGAGAATCTCCATATAAGCACTTTCTCTTGTTGATAGGTAAGAGTCTGGTGACTATTTAAGGAAAAGAAAAAAAAAGTTTTAATTTCATTATGTACCTTTCCTCTGATGGGACTATATTCTTGCTTACCAATTCTATGTTAATCCAAAGAAGGGAAGAAAAAAAAGAAATGAAATAATCTCCCATGGATTGGTCAAACAACTTTCAAAACACAGACACACTGACACACTCTTTGAAGAACAGAAACTGCCTGCTGATTTTAAAATTTTATTTTAAATTCTTTGCTGATAAAGCTCAGAGTTTTGAGAATATTATGTCCACTGGACTGAATTCTTAGGGCATCTGTCCTCAAATAAATTGTATTATTACAGCTCATTTTTAGAACTCAAGATAAATTAACACACTGTATTTTAAACATATTTATTCTTAAAATGACATACTGACCTTGAGGTGAGACTGAAGGAAGCAGCATATCCAGGAAGATGCGAAAGAGAAAGTTATAAAGAGTTAATGAGATTACTGTTCAGAGATTACACTACTGAAGAACACAGGACAAAACGTGAAACATAGCATTAAAGAAAAAGAGAGAAGTACACCATGGATTATACCAATCAATCAGTAAGCATTTATTATGTCTCGGATTTTCTACATTAAAATGAATTTCTCCCGCAAGAGTTCTATTTGAAATCAACTACATATGGAAATTGGCCACTTCTCCTTCAGAATTAGTAATCAGGTATGTGAAAATTTGGTTGTATTTAATTTAAAAACAAGACCACCTGATTGTTTCTTACAAAAGCTTATTCTTCTGGTGCTTAGGATTAAGCTTTTACTAGTCTTCCTCCTCTGAAAATGTTCCAAATTTTTGGTTTAAGATAGAAAAAAGTAATATATAATTGTTGTTTCCATTAAGTTGTAAAAGGTAGCAGATTTTATCACAATGTAGGAAGAACTTTTCTTTCATTTCTTCTTATACTATTGATCTTACATTTGTCAAAGTATACCTCATAAAGTGAAGTCTAAAAACAAAAATGGCCCTTTGACTCCAAACTTCACAGAACAATCCCCTTAATAAAAGGATTTGTTCTGTGAAACCTGGATTCAGTCAAAGGGCTACACACTGGAGGACCTAGAAGGCCACATGTGGCCTTGAGGCTACAGGTTCCCCACCTCTGGTGTAGCTTTTGATACATTCATACTTCTCCCTTTATGGTGCTCACGACCTAAATTACAATGCAGCTAGTCTCTAAATTCCTGAAGAACATAAAGCCCTTAGGGCTCATTATTACTTATTGACACAAAAATTAGAAATAAGCGGAGCTTCTTCAAGAAGAAAAGGAAGAGTGGAGCTTATTTAATAATGTCAAGCACCACTTGGGGTTTGTTTCTGCTCATTTCATCCAAAGCCATGGTAACTTTTAAAGGGTATATAGCAATGACTTCAAAGAACAGGAATGTTGAAAAAATATATGGCAGTACTTCCCAGACAAGTATCATTGCCTTAAAAAATGATATAGTCCAGTTTTTACAAGAAGATACAAGAATAATGGACAAACCACAACTCCTCAGATGACAATGAAGCAAATCATAGTCATTTCCTTCATTCAGTGAATTTGGAGACAGAATACAAAGTGCAATTCCCAAATATAAGATCACTTGTTAACCCACTGAATGGTCAAAAGTAGAAAAGGAAGAAAGAACTAATAATTTCATACATCACCTCAAATGGATATTCAAAAATACTACCTCACAGGAGTATTAAATAAATTACATTACTGAAGATTTCTTGAAAAAGTAAATGTGTTTTACGGTACAAATTTGGTATGAATGGCACATGTTAAGGAATTCACTTCTTTTATGACAGAGAAAACTTAAAAGTTTTTCATTCTTGGCATATAGTTTCCTTTATTCATAGTTAACCAGTCAATAAAGATTTAAATACTTACTATGTGCTAGGTACTGTGCTAAACACTAATACAAAAAAGAAGCAAAACATTGCCTCTGCCCTCAAAGAGCTCACAATCTAATAGGGTAGACAAGTAAACAAATATCTATCAACAGGTAATAAATGGAAAATAATTAACAGAGGGAAGGCTCAGTAATTAAGAGGGTTGGAAAAGACTTCTGTAGAAGGTGGAGTTTGAGATAGTACTTGAAAGAAGCCAGGAAGACGACAGAGAAAAGGTAGGAGACTTGCCCCGCTCTCCCCAAAATCTCTCCAAAACACCTTTAATAATGCCCTAAAACAAATTCAGAAACTGCAGAACCCAAGGGGATGAATGAATCTTCCAGCCAAATACACTTTAGGAGGTTGGCAGGAAAAGTCTGCTGCATCAGGGTGAGGGCAGAGTATAATCCAAGGCAGGCCGCATTCATGCAGACCCAGTTCAGACCAGGCCCCAGCAAATAAGGAAGAAGCCCTGGCAGTCATTGAATCAGTAGTAGCAGCTGCAACTTGAATTGAAAGCTCTAGATGGTAAAGGGGTCAAATAACTGATCAGAAGGAGAATAAAAGGGACCTCTTTGCTGGCACTGGGAGCAGGACTCTTTTTTTTGCCTATACTCAGATTCTAAGTATATAGCCCATAGTCCTGGACTGCAGCCCTTCACCCTCACCACAGTTCAGGGCAGTAAAGAGAGCTTGTGGTCCCTCAGAGATCAGTTCATACCACCTTGGAAGAACTGAACTTATAAATCCCTAGAAGTATCTCTGAAAACAGCACAAAACCCCTAAAGCTTGGGACAGTGCACCCTCCACCCTGGAAGCTGAGTTCCACTTTAACAAAGAGTTAAAAGTCAAGAAATGGCTGGGAAAATGGGCAAACAGGAAAAAATTCTGACCACACAAAGTTACTATGATGACAATGAAGATCAAAACACGCAGTGACAAGAAAATAACAAAGTCAAAATTCCTGCATTTGTAAAAGCAAGCACACTGACACATCCAGGATGCTTTGATCTGCTTTTTTAAATGGAAAGGCAACTTCTGAGTGGTCAACAATCACTTTAATCAAGCACATGTATCACTCACTTTAGTTCAGGGGGAAAAGTCAGCACCCCGAGCTTCAAAGAAAATACAGAGAAATCAAAATCAACAGACAGAACTTCCAACTGTTTGACAGATATAACTGTCTGACCATAGAGTCATAATTAACAGAGAAAGAAGCACCAACAAATGGGTTTTCAAAACCAGGGGGCTCCTTAGGGGCTGCCCAGAGTCTTGTCTGGCCAAACAAACACTTCTAATGAGTTAAGTCCCAAAGTAAAACCTCACCTCAGAGTATTTAAACACTCTTCAGAGCCAGAAGGCATTACAACACTTGAGAACCAGTGCCTCATTAACAACAGTTATGGACCTTCCTACAAATCTCCCCTAATCAAACTCCCCTTACTAGACAGACCCATTAATGGGTGAGGAAGATCTTTCATCTCATTAGCATTACAACATTCAAAGCCTCCAAGAAAAATAGGCATTGATCTCAGGTCATGGAAGAGCTCAAAAAGGATTTTAAAAGTCAAATAAGAGAGGTAGAGGGAAAAATGAGAGTGATGGAAGAAAGTTACGAAAAAAAGAGTTAACAGTTTGGTAAAGGAGACATTAAAAAACACTGAAGAAAATAACACCTTAAAAAACAGACTAGACCAAATGGTAAAAGAGGTACAAAAAAACCAATGAGAAGAATATCTTGAAAAGCAGAATTGGCCAAATGGAAAAAGAGGCACAAAAATTCACTGAAAAAAAAAGTACCTAAAACGTAAAATTGGCCAAATGGAAAAGGAAGTGCAAAATCTCACTGAAGAAAATAATTCCTACAAATTCAGAATGGAGAAAATGAAACTAATGACTTTATGAGAAATCAAGAAACAATAAAACAAAACCAAAAGAATGAAAAAATAGAAGATAATGTGAAATACCTCACTGGATATACAACTGACCTGGACAACAGATCCAGGAGAGACAATTTAAAATTTACTGGACCATATGAAAGTCATGATCAGAAAAAGAGCCTAGACATCATCTTTCAAGAAATTATCAAGGAAAACTGCCCTCAGATTCTGGAACCAGAGAGCAAAATAGAAATTGAAAGAATCTACCAATCACCTCCTGAAAGAGATCCCCAAATGAAAACTCTCAGGAATACTATAACCAAATTCCAGAACTCCCAGGTCAAGGAGAAAATACTGCAAGCAACCAGAAAGAAACAATTCAAGCATCATGGGGTCACAGGATAACACAAGACTTAGCAGCTTCTGCATTCAAGGATAAGAGAACCTGGAATATGATATTCTGGAGGGCAAAGGAGCTAGGATTAAACCAAGAACCACCTACCCAGAAAAACAGTATAATCTGTCAGGGGAAAAAAATGGACATTCAATGAAAAAGAAGATTTTCAAGCATCCTTGATGAAAAGATCACAGTACAATAGAAAATTTGATTTTCAAATATAAGAATTGAAAGAAGATAAAAAGAGGTAAACAGGAAAGGGAAATCATCAAGGACTTAATAAGGTTAAACTGCTTACATTCCTACATAGGCAGATGATAGCTGTAATTCAAGAAATTTCTCATTATTAGGGTAGTTAGGAATATATATAGACAGAGGGCACAGATGTGAGTGGAATATAAAGGGATGATATAACAAATAAAATTAAGGGGGTGAGAAAAAGGAATGCTCTGGGAGAGATGTAAAGGAAGACAGATAATGGGGCAAGTTATCTCGCATAAAAGAGGCAAGAAAAAGCTTTTACAGTGGAGGGAAAGCTGGGAAAGCTAGTGGGGAATTCTTGAACCTTACCCACATCAGTACTGGATCAAAGAGGGAATAACGTAATACACTCAATTGGGTACAAAAAGAAATCTCTCTTACCCTACAGGAATGTAGGAGGAGAAGGTTGGGGTCTGGAGAAGGAACAGCATATTAGGGGAGGTGGTAGTCAGAAGCAAAACACCTTTAAAGAAGGAAAGGCTGAAAGGAGAAAGAAAATAGAATAAATGAGGGGGTGGGGTCAGGAAATGAATGAAGGGAAACAGCCATCGTAACTATAAAAAAAATTTTTTTGAAGGCAGGTTTTTCTGAGAAAGAGCTCATTTCTCAAGTGTGTAAAGTTTGTAAAGAACCGAGACAAATTTATAAAACTGAGAATCAGATAAATGATCAAAGCATATCAGCAGCTTTCAGATGAAGTAATCAAAGCTATCTATAGCCATACAGAAAAAATGCTCTGAATCACTATTGATCGGAGAAATGCAAGTTAAAAAATTCTGAGGTGCTACCTTGCACCTATTGGATTGGCTAATTGGACATGGAGGATGGTGACAAATGCTGGAAAGGACGTGGTAAAATTAAGACTTTAGTGCACTGTTGGTGGAGTTATAAAGCGACTAAATACTTGGTGTTCATTTGTGTTTATAATACTTTTTTTAATGCATGGCAAAAATGTTCTTATTCCAAAGAACAGTCTATAACTCTAAGAGTACTGTAAGCAACTCTCCTCAAATCAGCTACCTTACAGAAATTAAGTACATCAAATAAGTTAACTTTTGGCATTGAAAATGTAACTTTAAAGAGTCCACAGTATGACAATGAAGGAGAACAAGCACAGGAGAATAACCAAATAAGAGTAAAGAATAGAAAGAATGAAAAAACATGGAAAACAAACTGAAGAAAGGGAGAGCTGTCAACAATATATTGCGTAGGACAATGTCAAAGGAAAACCCACTGCCCAATAGAGGGTAAATGGTCCAGTGCAGTGGAATAGGAGGTGAATTTGGAGTCAGAAGGTTTGGGTTGGAATCCTGACTCTGCAACTGACTGCATCTATGATTCTGAATGAAACATTTTCCTGCATCTGTACAATAATAGGGTCATATTAGATCACATATTTCAAGCTGGAAGAGGCCTCAGGATTACTCTAGTTTAATTTTCTTATTTAGATGAGGTCTTCAAACCCAGACCCTCTGACTCCAAATCCAGTGCCTTTCCCACTACATCACACAATTTACCCCAGTGTTCTTCCTAGTAATTTTCAAACCATGCTATCTCCTTGCCAGTCATTGTCTTTGTCCCTCTCCTAGGAAACAGACTCTGTCCCTGAAATTCTGTGCTTTGATAGGGGAGCTTTCACTGGATTTTGCCCTGAACTAGACTTCCACATCCTGCACATTTCTAAACTATGTTGCTGTATATGCTCCCCCAACACCTTTTTCCCTTCTAGTTCCCGTCCATGTGTTGTCTTTCCCCCATTAGAATGTAAACTGCTTGAAGGCAGGGACTTTATTGCTTGCTTGTGTATGCATCCCTAGAACATATCTAGGAATATAATAAGCACTGAATAAATGGTATAATGTTTTATCATAAAAATAAATAGAAAGAATAAAGACAACTGAAACTGGCAACATTTAAACCACAGTAGAGTGTACCACACAACTGAATTTGTCCAAAATCAAAATTAGGAAAAGATAAAAGATTTATTTAACATAACTGGTTGCTCCTTTTTTTTTTTCCCTATTTAAGCCAGTTCCCAGCAAGCACCAGCTCTGGCAAGAGCAATAACAACAATTCTGAACAATAATAAACTTTATAAAACATTCACTTCCCTAGCACATCCCAAACAAACTCTTTTCACAAGGAAGACCAACACGTGACATGGAGGAATTTATGGATGATTAGCCTTCTGAGAAATAGCATGACTAAAAGAAAAAACATACACACAAGAATGGAACCAGTGGATGGAAATGTGAGGAAATTCAAACGATAAACCATGGGGAAAATCATGTCAACACACAGAGGGAAAAGTGGAGTGGCAATGCAAAAAACAAATGGTTTGAAGAAAAAAAAACCAGCCAACACATGCACCTCAACAATGTAACAAGCAACAAAAAGTACATGGTCTTTCTAATACAGTCCTCCCACATATAAAGCACCAGATAAGTATAAATAAATATTTAAGATCTAAACAGTCTCTATCAAAAATAAAGATTTTTAAAAAATAAATGTTTTCTCTAGAACATACAAAACCTTGACTAATAAAAAATACCACATTCATACAGTATGTTGGTTTTAAGCTAGGACCAAGGTACCAGACCATACAGGCAGAAAACGTTTGAAAGATAGCTACCACTAAATCCAGCCAAAAACATCCAACCAATATGTAATCTTAGTGGAATGGAAAGAGTACAAGTGTAAGGTTAAGGAGACCTGGATTGTTAATCCTTATTTCACCAATGACTAAGTATGGACAAATCAGTTTATACTTGTCTCCACTTCCTCACTGGTAAAAGGAGTTGATCTATAAAGTCCACTGAACTTCTAAATTTCTATAATCTGTTCCCATCTGTGACCATGATACAAAAGAAATTATATGGGTGTGGAAAACAAAAAAATACAACTTTTTAAAGGGTTAAAAAACATTTGGGTTATATACTACAAAAATATAACAGCATATGACTGAAAGAGTAAAAGTGTCTGCAATTTCAGTAGCTTTTCAAGTCACAGCCTAAGTAAAAAGTGGGCAAGTTATAGTTTTTCTTCAAATATGTGAATTATAATGGCTAACATAACCTTGTCACTGGCCATAATTCGAGCTAACAAACTACTACGTACTCCTTTTAAAAAATTATACCTAAATCTCAAAGTGAGCACTGGAGTGAAATATTGAATTTATCTTCTCTTTTTGCAAGTAAAGAGATAAGAAAAGATACATGGTTTCAAGCAATGTTGTGGTTTTTCTTTTTTTAATGTCACAATGAGACTTTCAAAACATAATCCTCAGTAACACACGTTAAGATAGGGAATGCTAATAAAACAAAATGCTTTTGCATAATAATTTACTAAGTAAATATTTGGCAATAGTTCTAAATATGAAAACAATACAAACACACAAATAAATGAGAGAAGAAAAAAAAGGCAGAAAAATCTAACTTAGACATTTCAGGTAACTATGGCTTTGAAGATATAGTATGAGGGGTTGAATACACCAATATTGGAGGCAATTATTACAGAAGGCAGTTATATATCTCAGCTACTTAAATGGTCATTGCAATAATGGAATATGTAAAGTTATGGGACTGGGGAGTGGGAAGGAAGGAATTAGTTTATATAAAACTCAAAGACTATAGAATAAAGCATTCAAAAAATTAGGAAACATAAGCCTCAGGATTTTCTAAGAAAGGGAAAGGGGGAGGGGAAGAAGGGAAAAGAGAGAAGAGGAAAGGGGTAAGGTAAAGGGAAATGGAAAGGGAAGAAAATTACCTAACATTTACAGAATGATTCCAGTAGCTTTCAAAATAATGATAATGAATGGTTCCCAAAAATTGGGCTATACATACTAGTGGTTTTAAATCCTTGTAAGTATCTCAAGGGATTCAAATGACTTCTGGCATCTATTAACTTCTTTATTTGAAGGAGTTCCAGTGGAAGACATTCAAAAGTTTACATAACTGGTATTAACTGGTATTAAAAGCTTTGCACATACATATCTAATGTGTAAATGAAAGGGAAAAGATGGAGGAAAATTCTCTCTGTTCAAATACTCCAAGAACAAAGAAAATAACCAAGGAAATTCTGGATGAGCTCTATGTGTAGGTCTACGAAACAAACCTAATAAAGGAAAGTTTAGATTTAAGGTCAAAGGCCCACAAAATCTTATCCAAATGCCATTTAAATGTTCTTAATTACCAATTGTGACATCGACAGTGATAGATGTCTGCACATTCATCATTTCGAAAAGCCCAAGAATTCAATACAAACATAGTTAAATTAATAAGGTCCATTCCAATACTGAATATTTCTAATATTTGGGCTATAAATTGTAGAAACTCTTAGTAATCCCAATGATTAAGTAAAGGCTTGAACTCTTGAATCAATAACCACTTTTTACTCTACTAAATGCCATCACCCCATTACTTTGCTCACCAGTGTGGCAACCTTTAATAAACTGCAAGAAATGAGAATAACCAATTTACACCAACATGAATGACAAGGAGATTAATAAAGCCAAGAACTAAAGTGGTTAAAGCTAAAACAAGGTCCCAAATTACACTCCCACTTCTACTCTCTACCTTCAAAAAGGTTAAAAATCCATACTTTAACCACTCTGACTTCATCAATCAGCTTCCAACTTATCCATTCTTACCTCTCCAGCTCAGCTATCTTCTTATCTTTATCATTCTTCTCATTTTCCATCTCCTTTAAGATTTCAAGGAGACGATCTACCTCGGCCTGGGCCTTACTGGATTCATCCTTATGCTGTGTAATCTCTTTCTCTAACTGCTGAAGTCGATCATTCATCTCAGGACTGCCTCTGGCTTCGAGAGTTGCTTCATGTGCCTACAAATTTAACCAGGACAAAGTTCATTAGAAACACACACACACAGATCATTAGGGGAGGAGCCAAGATGGCAGAGTAGAAAGATTCACATATGCTAGCTCCGAACCCACAGCCCATGAATTACCTATAAGGAGAAGCTCCCAACAAATTTTGTAGCAGTGGAAGCCTCACAGCAACAGAGTGGAGGAGATTTCTGTTCCAGAGAGCCCTGAAAAACTGAACCCAAAGGTCCGTCGCACACCAGACAGGAGCGGAGCCTGGCCCTGCCTTGGCTGTGCGGCCCCGAGAGGAGTAGGCTTCAGGGACAGAATCTTTGGTGGCCGCAAAGGTCCCTCCACCCACAGGTGCACAGGTCAGTGAGAGAGACTTCTGGGCTGGCTGAGAGGGGAGCAAGGTGTCTCCATAACTCAGGCCCCCTTGGGAGGCAGCAGCAGAGACAGGGACAGCAGCAGA
>JAQQSK010008692.1:0-13402 GCA_028658325.1 Potorous gilbertii
TATATATATATATATATATATATATATATATATATATATATATATTTCTGTTTGTTTCATCAGATACTTAAACATTACTTATCAGTACCCATTTTTTTAATCTTAGAAAAGGATATAGGAAAGAAAATACTCTTAGAACCAAATTGCATAAAATTAGACATTTAAATCCACAACAACTTTTTTTGATGCTAATATCCCAGGCATCTATCTTTATGAGATTTGTTTTGAAATGTTAAAAGCTGGAGTAAAAGATAGCTGTGTATAATCTCCAGCACAAGGTACATGGAATTTATAAAAGGTATCAGTAATTAACAATTATCCATTCTGGAAGAAGCACCTTCAGGGCTGAAATTGCTAGTTTCTGAACTCATTTGATTGAAAGCTGGATGGACTAGAGTAGGACAATATTGGTGGCAGAGAGACTAACCAGCAGGCTATTGTAATAGCCCAGACATGAGGTTATGAGGGCCTGTACCAGGGTGGTAGCAGGATCAAAAGACAGAATCCCACATGCCAGAAAAATTGCAAGGGTAAATTCTAACAGGATTGGGATAGAATTGATATGATAAGTGAGGAGTCAAAGATGAAAACTCGGTTTTTGAGGCTAGGTGCCTGAGGAGATGGTGGGACCCTCAATAGTAGCAGAGAAATTAGGAAAAGGAAGGTTTTAGGGAGGAAAATTATGGGCTTGGTTTTGGACATGTTGAGTTTGTCTATGGGACATTCAGTTAAATATGTCCAAGAAGCAGGTGGAGACATAAGTGGTCAAGAGTTAGGTTTAGGTAAATCTGAGAATCATTGGCTTAAATATGGTAATCAAATCCATGGGAGCTAATCTTACCACCAAGTAAAAAAAGTAGAGAGGGAAAAAGAAGAGGACCCAGACCAGAACCTGGGGGATACTCACAATTAGAGGCATAACCTGGAAGAGGATCCGAATGAGACTAAAGAGCAGATGACAGACAGACAGGAAAAGAACCAGGAGAGAGCAGTCATGAAAAATCAGATAGAATAGATTATCAAGAAGGAATGTGACTAGAAGTATCAAAGGTGGCAGAAATGATCAAGAAGAATGAAGACTGAGAAGACATCATTATATTTGGCAATTAAGGGGCTGTTAGTAACTTTGGAGAGAATATTTTCAGTTGAATGACGATTTGAGAAGTCAGACTATAGAGAGTTAAATAAGGAAAGGAAGTGGAGGCTTCAATAGTAGCCACAAAAGGGAGGAGAGAAATGAGATGAAAGCTAGCAGAGATAGATAAGTTAACTGTGGGTAATATAGCTACCCTCTTTCCAACATTCTGGAAAACAGCTGAAAGATTCTCTTAAATCCAAATGAACTTTAGCTTCTACTGGAGTTTCACTATGTTTCTAGATCTCTTCAGAGAAAGCAGGCAAGCTCAAATCTCTTCACTGATGCATTCCCCAGTGTCTACTCTCTCCTTTCTCTGTTGTGTCTGACCTCAGCCATCTTCCCTACCTTCATATTTCTTATCTTTCTTCACCTAGAAAGAGGATGGAATCTCACTAGGCATGTGTCTTTGCCAATAAGTCAAAAGAAATGTTTCACTGAAATAAGCAATTCCAAGAAGGCAAATAGCTGATTACTGAAGTCACAGAATTTTCATTACAGCCTCATCAATTTTCTTCCCTATAAACTTGAGTTTCACTTGCAAAGATCATCTTCCACAGCATAATTAACTAAAAGGGCTAAGAGGACAAAATGACTTTTGCTGCTTAGGCAGCCACAGTCACTGGTCTGGTGCTCATGAAAACAAAGTACTTATATAATGTAGACTCAGCCCTATGGCTTTCAGTATTTCATTCCCAGGGTACAGACATTATCAGGCCATGGGGAACTTTCAGCTCCTCAGATGTAGTTTAAAAAAGATTCTTTATCAAAATTTCTCCCTCTGACCTTCTGGTGTTTTCATGCATTTGATAATACTTGGGCTGTTTTTCATAAATACCTGTTGGTAGATGTATTTTAAGGATTTTTATTACATCTTCTATTATGTTTCTCCTTATAATAACCACACAAACACACCCATTTGTGAGGATAAATTTCAAACAAAATATATTTGTAAAATAAACACCTTGGAGATCTTGAATTCTTTTCAGTACTGTTCCAAAAACAAATAAGGAAACAACTATCTTAGAATTGGGTAGTTGGCCCTCCCCACCACCACCCTTAGATCTGTTTGACAGATTCAGACCAACTACTCATGTTAAAATAGTGGCTTCCTTATTCATCAAATAATCCAATGGATGTATGACATGGGTTCAAATCCTACCTCTGCTATTTGGTACCTATGTAGCCCTGGTCAAGTGCCTCGATCTTGTGGGCTTCAGTTTCCTTATCTGTAAAACGAGTAGTTTGATCTCATGACTTCTGAGGTCTCTTCCAGTTTCTGATCTATGAGCTTATTCCCCCAAGATTACCAATGTGGGCCCTCTTTCTAACAATACAGTGAGAAACCCACTCATGCCTGCCTCTCTAGCGAAAGTATTTCTTTTCTATATCCTTCTCTAAGTTTGTGAAATATGCAAGTATCCTTCCTTGCTTTCCCTTTCCATCACAAGCAAAACAAAATACATAGTAAGGGAAGGCAACCAGATATTAATTTGTCTTCAATTCTTCATGTATTTGAAGTATAATAAAAGTCCTAAGTTTGATTTCTTTCAGTTTCTAGTGTGACCTATCATCCTGCTTTTTCTGTGTGATTATCACATATATTATATATATATTATAATATATATATATATATTATATATTATGCCCTAGCATCTGTTACACACTGCTTAAGTCAGTATCATTTTCTTGCCAAATTTGTATAAAAAGTGAATCTCATGATACACCTTGGTCTATGATGGGAGTATTAAACTCCTAAATTTACATTGTGCCCTACAAATCAGGAAAAAAATTGTTTTCAGAAATATGATTTGCGAGGCCTTCTGGGAATCTGACTTCATTGGATCTTTTCTTGACCAGAATGTGAGATCAAGTTAAGAGCTGGAGGATTAGATGGGAAGGAGATAAAAGACAGAGTGAAGAATTTTAAAAGTCAAAATTTTTTTTCAGCTACTTATCAAATTCTAAGAAAAGAAGCTAGAATGGTATGAATATATACATAGAAAGGACTAACTTAGGACTAAACCAGGGTGGAAGCAGTGAGGACAAAGAAGAAAGGAGAAAGAAGCATTGAGTGGAAGAAATCAAAGAGATCTCCACGGTTCCAAGCCAGGATAACTGGGAGAATTATTGATGCCTTTGTGTATTCATCCTTCATTGCCGTAGAAGACCATGCTATCAGAGAGATAATGACATAACTTGTACTTGACTTTGTTTTGAGTGAAGGAGGGCTGTGCAGGTCATCAACCTCACTTCTCCTCTAGAGCCATCTGAATCCAGTGACCAGATATTCTCAGGATGACTGGACATGAGCCAGGATGAGGCAATTGGGGTTAAATGACTTGCCCAAGGTCACACAGCTAGTGTGGGTCAGGTGTCTGAGTTGAAATTTGAACTCAGGTCCTCCTGACTCTTGCATTGGTGCTCTATCCACTGCACCACCTAGCTGCCCTTCTGGCTTGAGTATGTGTATCACAGATGACCAACAAAAAAAGAATGATTCCAAGTAATGGCCTGTTTGCACAGTAGAATCAAGGTGAAGTTGAAATGAATATCTAACAGCCCCTACATGCTCCCCATTTTAATATTGTAATTACTAACCCTCTGTGAGAATATAATAGGAGTTCTAGATTACTTTGTCATGTTTTAAGTCTTTACCAATATGTACTTAGGAAGTCTTGTGTTTTAACCATTTCTTGGGAATGACTATGCTTACCTTATCAACACTGTATACTGAGTGCCTTTTCATGCCCTTTTGGGGAGCTCCTAAAAGTGAGCCTGATCCAAGTTTTAAACGATTATCTCAGAGGTGGGAGAATAAAGGGAGGTAGTATGAGAAAATAGTCCATCTCCTTTTTTTTAGAGGAAAGGCTCTCCTAGAATTGAATCTAGTCAGGGTAAAGTGCAGAGCTTAGACACTCAGTGAGAAGGAGTGCCCAGCCCTTTAGAGTCAATTCCAGTCCACTATTACACTGGTATCTCAAAATATGAGTAATAGCTCAAGGTCCATATAAGCAAATGAGAAAAATAGAATTTGTCTGGGTTATATAATATACTCATCACATTCCTTTTGGATTTCATTTACCCCTAAGAAGGATTTACAAGGAGTTTCCACAATTACTGGCATGTTCAAAGTAATTCACAGTTGGGAGTACAAACATCTATGCTATATTTGAGAAAAACAGAATGGTCTTATAAAACACAACTGTCAGGGAGAATGTTTGTCCTATGGTTATAATACTTTGATAATATCCACAAAATTGATAATTATGGCACACTGGAGAAAAGGTGTTTTCTTCAATGCAAAGGAATAAAGCCTCCTCCTACATAAACAGGAAATAGTAAGAACATGTTTGGGGCTTAAAGTGATGAGTATATTTTCAGATACACTGGTTTTTAAGGTATTATTTAGACATATATGAAAATGGTATTTTCTGGTATTTCTGGTATTTCTTAGACCTTCTACTCAATGAATCATTTTCCATTTGTTTGTTTTTCTTAGGAGTCATCCTTACCTGGGTCCTGTTTGAATAATATAGTGGAGTATGGCCTCTGAATCACAATCAGAGGCTCTCTGAGGGGTGACATGGCTGATAGGGTTTTCAAACCTTTCTAGAACATGCATCTTAGCATCCTGATCCTTGAGAGTAAAACTCCTGGTTAAAGAAGACACTTCCCTTATCTGGTAAAAAAGCACATCGCTTTTTCTTCAGGGCATCCTGATCTGGTCCATTTCTTTTCTCTTTACTTTAAAGGTCTAAAAGACCCATGCTCCAGAAATCCCATCCTTGTCCCTGACTCTTTCTTTTCAACGCAAGTTCATTTGACTAAAGTATATTCAGAATTATCAAGGTTGATTCTCCTTCTCCAATGGAATTTAGTTCCCTCACTGATGGTTCTAGCCTCATTCCAAGGCCTAGCTCCTATAGGATCTATGTGACCTTGAAAATCCAACACCATCCCTAGGGCCCACCTTCATCACACCAGTTTTATCCAACAGGGAGCAGTAGGTGATGATTTCTTTCTGTTCCAAAATTCAAGCCCCCTGTTGGAATTTCTATTAAGTTTCTTTCTGAAACCTTAAGGATGCCTTCTGCAGTCCTCAGTTCATTTCTATAACAGAGAGGACTTTCACTGCCCTGAACCCAGTGAGTGCTTGTGTTATACATGTACTTTTTCACAGATTTTATTTGATGATTTTCTTTCAATCTACACATGCCCTCTGGTGATTGACTTTTTTCTAATCCAGTTCTCAGCAGCCCAGTCATTCTGATGTAAGTACATAAAAGATCATGGGGCAAGTCTCAGAAGGTTCTGTCAAGGAAGTTGTTGTTCCTGACATCATGACCCAGAATTGTCACAGCCCAGCTCTAAGTCTCATGAAGTAGCTACATTCAGTGTGCAGTCAAGTCAACTGTATGGAAACCTGCAAAGGCATACAGGACACAGGGGAACAGAAACATAGAGAAAGCCATCTAAGTCAGCAGACTCCCCAGAGCTGCTTCTCACTTTGATCTCTTCCTTCTCCTATCGATACATATGCTCTGCCACATATGAGACAGTTTACATACAGTAGCCCCTGACCTTAGGCTAGCTCTGCTTTTAAAGACAAGACATGAACATTCAGAGCAAATAAGATATTGATGCCTTCAACAGTCTTCTCACCAACAGCTGTTGGCATCCTGTTTCATTTTTGGTGCACTTCTTTTTTGGGCTTGACTTTCTACCTAAACTTTCTGAACAAATCACAGATCAAGAGGTAGCTCTTTACTCAGTCTTTACAAGAGTCCTGCATCCTTACGCTGACAGAGATCACAAAGATAAACACTCAGTATGCCTCAACCATGATGTATTGGTACATAGCTTGATGATCCATAGACTACTTTGAAGGGCTTACAAGGAAACTATAGAATAACAATAACTAGAAAATATATAGCACCTCACATATGCTCTCTCACTTGATCTTCACAAAAACTCTGATGAGAAGGTATTATTGTAATTCCCATTTTATGAATTAGGAAGGTAAAAGTGACTTTTCCAGGGACACACAGTGAGTAAATGTCTGAGGCAGGATTTAAATTCAGTCTTTCAGATTAAAAATCTAGTGTTTTATTCACTATGTAACCAAGCTGCCACAACTAAGCTGATTATTCACACAAAATGAAATGAAAAAAAGAAATAAATTTCCTATGAATTTAATGAATGCTGATAAGTGACGTGGGCAAACAAAACAGTAATACCATTCAATTCAATAAATATTCATTTGTTAAGAACCTACCAGTTCATGGAAGGAGAAAGAATGAAACATTAGGTATTATGGAACCCCTCTCCCCTCTTAGAGATGAAACTGACATTTAAGGAGCCAGCGACATGGCCAAGGTTACAAAGATACTAAATATAATAGATCGAATTTGAATACAGGCTTCTAAATCCAGAGTCATGGTTCTGAACATGGTACCACACTTCCTCCATCCTTGTCCTAAAGGATCCTACTAGATGGTTACAATACTTGAGAGATAAATACAAACCACATAATTTAAGGGGGTAGGGAATATAATCTAGCTTTTCTTTTAATGATAAGGTTTGTTTCTTTTTTATCTGACTTTTCTAGATGCCTCCTGCCTCAGCTTTCTATATAATTTGCCTGCATAGGCATGGCAACAAAAAAAATATAAGATAAAGAATGAAATAATAAAATGACCCTTGACTTTTTTCCTGAGATCTAGCCATAATAAGAGAAGAATTACGTTACTACATGTGAAATATTACTGGCTTTTTGTCCTGTGTGTTTGACTGTATATCACAGCATACAAATTAGATAAGTACTTTAAAAATAAAAGTCGTATGAGTTATTGCATTCTCAATAAGTATCGAAAATGGGATTCAATCGGAAGATGACTTCTGTTACCATGTAAAATGAGAGAGTGTAATTGAAAACATTGATAAGAAGTACAACTTACATTCGCTCCAGGAGTTCTGTAAACAGCATGTTTAAATCCTCCAGGAATTCCCAGAAAACAACCTTGTTAGAAAAATTCTATTCATGTTTTACTATTTCCCTATTTTAAATAATTCAGTGGTGCACAATACATTTTTAGTGCAGTTCATTAATTTTCAGAGTCTACAGGTCTATAGGACTCAATTTCTTTAATCATGCATGTAAAATTAATTATTAGAACTTTTAATTTTTGCTGATTTTAACATTTTGCAGAAGCATGTAACACAGCCTTCAGCAAAATACGTATCATATAGCAGAAAGAGGAAAAATGACTATAACTTTTCTGAAAATGAATTTTCTGTTTCAATAACTTGTACTCAAATCATTAGGGCAAGCACATTGTTTTTTCTTCCCCTGCATCGGTCATGTCTTCAGCACAAAGTCAAAAAATAACAATTTACAACTTGCCAAGACTTTGAAGACTTTGATTTTCACCCGAATGGAGCAATTAGGTTGTAGAATGAGTGCTACAGCCACATTTTACAGACAAAACAGTATTGATACTGTTACTTGTGGGGATTTTCATTCCAGTGAGGCACCAATGCTAGATTGAAAAGATGTCTATAGAGCTAGTCATCTTTCATCAGTTTTTTGAGCATGAGAGTTACTTGTGTTAAGGGTCATTTGGGACCAACCCAAGAATCAGAGAAAACAGTCAAACCAAATAAAAGAAACTATTGCCTTCATTATTCAGCTAATTATATTGCTCTGGTGCTGGGTATATGCAGACTGTGAAGATCTGATATAAGGTTCAAGGAAAGGAAAGCTATCAAGAAAGAATAGGATAAAATAAGTATTTTGAGACTTATTTGTCGCTGTGATCGTTGTAATTTTAAGACAAACTAGATTGTCTTGGGAAACAAAGAACTCAAAATGCAAATATTGACTAGTGGATAAATGATAGAGTGCCAAACACAAATCTGTGAAGGATCTGCAATTTGGTCAATGCCAGAGTGGCAACTTTATCTATCAATACAGATCTTACCCTATGACTTTAGTAGATAAGTCCTAGAGCATTGACTTTAGGCACAGACCAGTGTTACACACAAGGCTTCTTGTGGTAGAAGAGGGATTTGCACCCAGATCTTATCAATTCCACTCCCAGTTCTCTTATCCCCACAAAAATAAACTCTCAAAAAAGTCAATCCTATATAACACAATTCCATAGCCTAGATTGCTAGCCCCGATTTCTTCCAGGTCACAAACCTGAGGAAATAAATAATAAAGATACATTATTTTCTATGTACTCTTCGATGCTGTTACCCTGACATATCCACTGACAGCTTCCTTTTGTAATTAGATTCAAGATTGTGTGACTTTTCAAACTACTAAAACACATAAAAATTCTAGAAGCAAATGAAATTTTCTTCTTAATTAACTCAGGGTAGAAAATATTTGAAAGATTTGGAGGCCTTACATCTTTCTTGCACTTTCACTACAAGAAAGGACCATCATTGATTTCTTTCTTCTCCTTGGCCTCACCCCCCAATTCTGATACTCCCAATCTACTCCATGTTGAATGCCATTCTGGTGAATTGCCACACAATTACGTTTAAGTCACCTGTTTGAAAATAAATTAGATAGTATATGCCTTCAGGTTTAGCATCCTGTCTAACCAGAATTCTGTGAATTTCTTAGTGTCCAGTATAATACCATTTATTAAGCAGCATCTTTGATGTCTGAACAAACTCTGAGTAACCCATAGAACCTGCTTCAGCCACTTTTATGACTATTAGAAAAAATGTGCCCATTGCACTAGGGGGAAGTCTTTATATGCTTAGAAGAGACACACACACCCCCAACTCACCAATGTGTTTGTGGACCACTGGTTATCCTCAACCTGGTTTAGCCTGTCTGCCAAGACAGTTTGATGGGGAGTGGTCCCTACACATGCCATAGCTTCTTGGAGCCTCAGGGGAGAGTTGAGTGCCATCTTGACAGCAAAGGTGGATAAGTATGCATGACAAGTGTTCAGCAAGCCCTTATATGAAAGATGCTAGTCCTCCTTGAAATCCCATACTAGATAGAGATAGAGATATCACTAGTTCTGTGAACTTGCAAAAATTATTTAACTTCTTTGGCCCTTAATTTAGATAGAGAGATAGACAGGCATGTATTTGCATCTGTATACATATGTATATATATGTTATGTATGCATAAACTGTTTATGTGAAGTATATATATAGATTTATAAGAATATATATGACAGAGGGCTTGTCTAAAGGTAGAGAGATAGGTTCAAACCTTGTCTCACATATGCTTGCTGTGTGACCCTAGGCAAGTCATTTAATTGATCTTTCAATATTCTAAACAAATTTCTAAGCCAGAAAGTTGCAAAACAGTTACTAATCCACTGTGTCTGAAGGCTTTTCCTCACTGGAAAAAAACAATAGAATCACACATCAGTATCTCTCTCCCTCCCCATCAAAATACAAAGACCAGAAATAAAAGCACTTTCTCATATGTTAACATACTGTCTACTTTTAAGAAAGTTTTCCAAGTAATTCAAAAAACACTTCAAATTTTCCATTCAGCTCCATCACCAATTGATATGAGGACATTAAGACATTGACAGATGGTTTGAAGATTCATAGCTTTAGATTTTAATTTCATTACAAGCACAAGAGGGAGAATCCTTGAAAAAGGTAAAAACAGCCAGGATTTTAACCATGGATAGCCTTGAAGAAGGTGATAAAACATAAACACTAGTAATATTTTAAGATTTTATTATATGTTTTTGACACAAGACAATTCCATTAATGCATATGGTATGAAGCACAAATATAACTTTAATCTAGCCTTACATGGAATTCATAAAAGCACTCCATATACCTTGTAAGATGAATTCTTATTTATTGTTAAACTAATCATGTGCCCCTCCCTACTGACCTTGTAGCAACTCTTTACGGGTCTCTACTGCTGGAAGAAAAGTGCACGGAGGTTGGGCCCAAATGAAGTGTTCTCCAAACACAGCAATAACTTCTGGGATGCCCTTGCAATAAAGTACTGCAACATTGGACTGAGTGTTGGGATCAAAGACTCTTGCTTCGTCATACCAATTATCTCCAGTGCTCACTCACTGTAGGGGCTAGCTCATAATGTCATCACTGGATGTAGCTTTGGAATGTCTCAATTCCTGATCTTAGACAAGAGGAGAGAATTGATTCAGAACAGTGATATGTAAAAAAGTTAGTTTTCCACAATTATCATTTTAGAAAAATGGAATCTTATTTTGGTATTTGGATAGCAATTAAAAAGAATACACATACTCAGGATGCTTAAATTTGACCTGATCAATAAAATTTTGAAATAACGCTAATTATGCTATGTCTCATTAATCAAACAAATCAACTCAAAAATAAACATTTCTTAAAGGCCTACTTTGTGCCAGAAATGAGGGAGGCAAGAAGAAAAACAAAACAGTCTTTGTCCTCAAGGGGTTTAGATTCTAATGGGGAAGAAAACATCCACACACAGAGACATAAGTAAAACACATTCAAAGCAGGACAGAAATAATCTTTTAGGAGAAAACACCAGCAGATGGAGGGAACAGGGAAAGCTTGATGCATCTAACAAATATTTGGACAATACCCCAAGGGGAGTTCTTCTAAGTTCTAAGATACTTAGAGGTTAGATAATTAGTTTATACCTTTGCTAAAAAATGTTAGATTTGTAGCTTTTTTGGGGGTGGGGCTGAGGGTTTCCATCTTTCTAGCCATGAGTTTCCAAGCAAGAGTTAAACAACAGAAAACAGACCTTAAAGAGATCACTAACTGGCCCAACAAGATTGTGAAGAACTCCAGACAGACTGGGAGAAGTAGCAGCAGGGCCGACATCATTGGCTGACATGTTGTCTCCTTTCCAAGGCAATGAAAACAGTTATGTAAACTATTGTATAAGTCAAAGCGTGAGAAAGTTCACACAGGGCAGATGCATTGTGGGGAATATGAAGGAGTTGAACTATCACTACTCAACTCAATGCTTATTCATTAGCAAACATCGATTTTTAGAAGACTTTCATGTCATGAGCTAAGCTATTTCCTTTATTCTGACTTTTGCTCTCTCTATAAAAGCATGATTGATCCAGATGTGTCCCTTTGTTCAAGGTCTGAACATGTAATGGGACAGTTCTGGGAGTTTTAATAAAAACAAGAACATTAATTGGGAAGTTTGACTAGAAAGAATAATTGCTGTTTCATTGTTGGAGAATCTCTCTCACAAGGGGCACATATTATGAATCATTTCTGGCAGTTGTGTTAGATGTAAGTTTCCAAAGCAAAAATTTAAAAGAGAGTTCACAATCTATCATTCCCTAAGACTGAAGAAGGCTAATTTTCACCGTAACCCCCAGCAATGTACATGAAGTAAACGGAGCTTGAGCTGAATCTTGCAAGAAACTAGATATTCTAAGTCTTTGAGGCTTAGAGTATATTCCAGGCATACGGGACAGTTAGGACAAAAGCACAGAAAAGGAGATGAGATGTCACATCTAATAGCAAGAATGTCCATTTGACTACAAGTGTGGGGAGGACCAGGGGAACAACATAGAATAAATCAGGCCAAAGAGGTCAAAGGAGGTCACATTGCAAGAAGTTGAAAGGTTTTCCATAAATTAACACTTCTTAAAATTTTACTGCCTATCAACTTACTATCTACAGACAAACATGAATGAAAGTGATCTCTGGGTTGTGAATTTCTCAACTAACTATAGTATTAACTTAGAAAAGATTCAAGGTCAGCAGAATATGACAGATTTCCCTTTACTCTCCTATTTTCCGCTCCCCTTTATGAATTACTTCCCTCTATTAGATTGTAAAGTCCTCCATATCAGGTACGACCTCATTTCCTTTCATTCCTATTCCCAATGCTTAGTAAAGCTTCTGATACATGGAAAATGCTTAATAATGTTCTATATTATCTACCTATCTACCTACTCCCTATCTCCATTTTTCTATATAACTATGTATGAATGTATATGGATATGTGTATATAAGCAAGTTACATATGTATATATCTTTCTTTACCTATCTATATCTCTCAATTATTGCTTCCTTCTAGGTCTTTTTACTTACCTTGCTCTCCATAACTCCATCACTAGGGAAGCTAGCTTTTCCATCCTTCTCCTCAACCCATAATAACTGTGGCTACATATATGTCTCATCCACTTAGGGCAAGTACTTTTGAGTTCAGGGAAGTACTTTCCCCTATCCCTTATGACTATCAGTCATCACACACAACTTCCCTCAATGCTTTGTCATATCAAGAATTCACACACCTGAGTGAAAGCTTACCTTCAGAGGAAATAGATTTTCACAAATCCTTGAAGTGTCTTCATATTACCTATGACACAAGTCCCTGACTATTCTCAATGATAGCAAACATTCATCCTTTGAAGAGGATTGCAATTTTTGGAAACATTAAAAAGTTATTTGCAAAAAGCGTGGTGGGAAAAATCTGCAATCAAAATTAGTAACAGTGATTATGGTATAAAATAAGGTATGATTATAAAGTAATGAAGCTATTTTTTCTTGTTTTGTCCATAAACTACACCCAAAGATTAATTTCAAAGGTGTTAATGCATAAATATTTTAAGCAACAATAGTGGATGTGCCTCATTGGAAAAAAATAAATGGTGTCCCTTTCCTCCAAACTACTTGGAATAAGAAAATATTTATTTTTATATCCAATTCCATTCCATCCAGCAACCATTTATTAAACACCTATGAAATGGATGGCTCTGGCAAAATGAAGATGAAAATTATAAAGACAAATCGAGTCTATACCCTCAAAAAGCCTACTATATGGAGACACAACATGTAAATATATAAGTATCTATAGGATGTTTCAAGCAGGAAAATGTACCAGTATCTAGGTGGATCAAAGATTCTTACAGGATTTGATCTGCGAATTGAGCCTAGATATGTTAAGAGGTAGAAAAGAGGACAGAATTGATTCTAAGAATGGGGGTCAACATGCAAAAGTCAAGGAACAAGTTATCATCTAGTTTGTCTAGGCTACAGAGTATATCTGCCTCAGTTTCTTCATCTGTGAAATGAAGACTCTAAGTTGATCTCCAAAGTCTATTCTAATTATAAAATTCCACCACTCTGATAATTCTTTTTTCTTGGTCAGGTCTATTCACAAAGACACAAACAACTTTATTTGATTTCTCAATTCAAACAGAATTCATGAAACTGATAATGGGAAAATTTAGAGAAACTATTTATAAAGTATTAAGAATGTAAAAGGAGGCTTAAAAAATAAAAAAA
>JAQQSK010008693.1:0-13401 GCA_028658325.1 Potorous gilbertii
CTCCTATGTGTGTATGTTCTCACCTGTGATTAAATCGGCATAGGGAATCAGGGGAGGAAACTGCCTGTACTACAACTAAGAGTCTGAGTAAGTTCTTTGGGGGTTAACTGAGACCTTAAGTAATGTGCCCTAGGCTGATTTTTAATAATATATGAATTGTAGAACTCAGAATCCTTACTGGACTCTTAGCCTCTACTGGGGACACACCTATCACAGAAATTGTCTCATATATGACTTTAACACATAGCACCCACTGAACCAGAAAGCACAGAAATCATCAAAGATTCTCCCCTAACTCTAGGATGGCATCATGCCAATGTGAGTAGAGGCAGACAAGATAACTCAAGTGAAGAGAGGAAACATCATTCTCATCACTGTCATCATTGTTATCACTAACATTTACATAACACTTTAAGGTTTGTGAAACACATTTTATATATTATCCCATAGGATAGGAGGAAGCTAAGTCTGAGAGAGGTTGAATGTTCTGAAGAGGCTTATATCACTAGTATGTAGCTGAGTCAGAATTCATACCTGGGTCTCTCTGATTTACCTTTCCTTCTTCTCACTTCTTTTCCTCCCTTATTTCTCCCTTCTCATAAGAATCATCATGTTTATAATTCCTCTGTCTTAGAACCTGTGTTGGACATATCTTTCCTCACTTCAATAATCCCGGCACAACAGAAGAATATGGGTCAAGGTATTGTCACTCCACCCACCCAGACACTTTAGAGAGGTTGCTGACCCCTGGTTTAAGAGAAGAAAACCTTTTTAGAAATCAGTGTTCAAGAAAGCACTAATTCATTCATTTACTATCTCATTCATTCAATCTGCAAAAGTGTGCTCTTTTCCTAGGAAGAAATCCAGCTCCCTTACAGATGTATACATACACACACACACACACACACACACACACTCACACTCTAAAGAGTTGGCATCAATACAGTCGCAAGCAGTGCTCTCCCTTCTGGAAGCTGATGAGAACTCAACTGGCCTGAATTACTGTACCAAAACAATATGTTCTTGTGGGTGGCTTGACTTAGGCTGCCAGGCTATTTCAAATAGACTGCCAAGTAGAGCAGGTGTTTTTCCCCAAGGTAGGCCAATGGGGTCCACCAATGGTTCTTAAGAATCTTTTCATTTATCCTTTCCTAGTCAGCAAATCTTGGTACTCTGTAGATGATCTCTGAGTTCCCTTCTGAAAGCTCTGAATTCTGGGGCAAATGGGTCCTAGTGCAGAATAGCATGTTGGCATAGTGAAAACAAAAAATTGAATTTAAAGACAAAGTACCTATTTCCTACCTGTGCTAAGCACTGGGGATACAAAGAAAGGCAAAGGACAGTTCTTATTCTCAGGGAGCTCATAGTGTAATGGGAAGATAGTATGCAAACATTAGTGAAGTAAAATGATAGTCCCAAGTTCTTTTAATTTGCATTTCTCTAATGATTGGTAAAACAATGGAAGAGGAAAGTGACAAATGTTGAAGGGAATGTGGAAAAATTGGGATACTAATTCATTATTAGTGGAATTGTGAACTGATCCAGTCATTTTGGAGAACCATATAGAATTGTGCCCAAAGAGTTGGTAAACTGCCTATATACCCTTTGACCCAGAAATACCACTACTTGGTCTGTTTCCAAAGGTGATTAGAGAAAAAGGAAAAGAACCTATATGTTCTAAAATGTTTATAGCAGCTCTCTTTTTGGTGGCAAAGAACTGGAAATTATGGGGCTGCCCATATATTGGAGAATGGTTGAACAAGTTGTGGTATATGATTGTGATGGAAGGCAGTTGTGCCATAAGAAATGATGAACCTGATAATCTTAGAAAAACATGAATAGACTTGCATAAAATAATGTAGAGCAAAAAGAACAGAAGCAAGAAAACGTTATATTTAGTAACAGCAGTATCATTTTAAGAACAACTTTAAGTGAATAAGTCATTTTGACTACTGTAAATACCCAAATTAACTACAAAGGACGTATGGGAAGAAGCAGTCTGTATCCAGAGAAAGAATTGATAAATAGAAAAATGTATAGAATGATTTTACATATATATGTATATATGTGTGTGTATATGTATGTAAATAAATATATATATATGTACATGAACATATTTGTGTCTAATGATAGCTCTCTGTAGGGCAGGGGAAGAAAAGATATAAATATGTATAAAAATATAAATATACATATATGCACATGAACATATTTGTGTCTAATGATAGCTCTCTGTAAGGCAGAGGGAGAAAAAAAGAAAAAATGAAATTTACAAGATGACTCATATACTTAAAGAGTGGTAATTTGTACATAATAGATGTGCAGTTTCATGCACAGTTATGTTTTTTAAAAAAAATATGCTATGTTATGGCAATGCTTGTTTTATTCTATAAATTAAAAATAAAATAAATGAAAATAAAGCATTAGGGATGGCGTGGCAAAGGGAAACCAGGGATCAGAAGGGCCAGACACTACTGATGGTACTTGGCATTTATAGACAATGGTGACTGATTACTCAGTAAGCTGAAAGTGCTCTCTGGAGTTGGAATCATCAAACTACAGAGACTGAACTATAATATAAATATACCTATAAAGGTAGTCTGTATTACAAACACTGAGTGTGAAAGATGTCTGTGTTTGTTGGGCTTAAATGAGCATGGAGCAAATTAAATTAAAAAATAGATCAACATTAAGAACACTCAGATTACAATAATACTTATAAAATTCACAAAGCAAGAAATATTCTCATTTGAGACTCAGTAACTCTGTGAGGTAGGTTCTTCAGCTGCTACTGTGCCCACTTTATAGATTGAGTAACTAATGGTCCGAGACTTTAAGAGTCTCATCCTTGGCCCCTCAACCATTAAGTGTGAAAGGAGAGATTTGAACCCAAGACTTACTGATTGGTGCTCCAACCACCACATCATTATAGCACATAACTGAGTTTGTGCTCATTGGAGGCTTATTTCTCCCAGTTGTCTGGATCCTGAGTTAACGGAGTATTAGATATCATCTAATCCAATCCCCTATTTCATTTTACAGATGAAGACATTGAGAGGGACGTTAAACACTGGTTTTTATCTCCTAGTTTCCATCCTTGGGGCCACAAGCTCAGAACAGATTTTGTGACTCATGTTTAGGGAATTTGCTACATTGGATCCTTCCTTTGATCCTCAGGGCAGCATTTTCTGTTTTTCAGTAGAAATGCTAATAGTATTTTGATGACTATTTGATTTGAATCCCATGGACACCTGCCATGACAAATGGTGATTTTAATGACTATTTGGTCTTCATTTCTATGCCCAAAGCATCAGGGAGGGAACACTGAAAATCACACATGAAGTTACCCAGGGCATTAACTGAAGTGAGTCTCTGTTAGGCCTGGATTTGCTTATCAATTTAATAAGCAATCTAAAAGAAAAAAGACACTGGTGAATTCTGTATGAGAGAATTCCACACCATCAAGGAATAAGAAAAAATATATTTTTTAAAAAAGAGTTGCATGAAACTCTTTGGAGGATAAGGTTTATGAAAAGGAACTTAAAATAAAACCCAATTTAATCATGTCCACCTGTCTATTTTGGTAAATAGTAACTCAACTCTTCCCAACTCAGATTGAGTTCCTTAGGCATTAATCTCTCCGTATATGACATTGGTGAAAATATTCTTAATTTTCAGAGATCAGAAAAATAAAATCTTACAGTTGGAAATGACCTTTAAGGTCATATAGTACAAATTTCTCATTTTTACCAGTGAGGAAACTGAGGCATAAAGTCATGATCTGATTTCCCCAGTAACACATTATTAGGGACAGAACTTGGACAGCATCCTCAGTATTCTGACTCCCATGACAGCATCTTCCCTCTCTGTTAAAGGTCAGCAAATTGGTTATTAGTTTGCAAATCAGGATAGGTGAGAGTAAAGGAAGGGCAAGCATGGCTTTTAGAAATAGAAGTCTCATGCCTCTGAACAATTAGTAGCTTTATTTTCTACTTCCCAGCCCTGGGAGGATGGAGCAGTAATGACCCCATACCTCTCTGACCACTGGGGTGTAAAACAATGGGAAAAAAGGACCTAAGTGGCAGCAGAAAAGATTTAGAAGAATCCCCCTTTAAGGAGTCAGATGGGTTTGGTATTGGTAGAATTTCTATAGACTGGGAGTTCTCAGCTTTTTTGTGTGTTATGGACCTTTTTGGCAGTCTAATAAAGATCATGGACCCAGTCTCACAAAAATGCTTTTAAATTCATAAAATAGATTATATTACAGAGAAAATCAATGCAAAATACTTTAAAAACTATTCTTGGTTCTCCAGTTAAGAACATCTGATTTAGCACCAGAGCTGATGAAAGGTAAAACTGAACATGGTTCACCTTAAAGGTCCTCCTAGGAACTTTTGAGTACTGTCCTCCTCTCCTTTGATGGTTCCTAGCTACCCAGAAATCTTCATAAAAATGCTTCACCTGTTGTTGAAACTTTCCCTTTCCTGTGTCCCATCACCTAGGGTCCTGCTTTCTAATAACTGAAGTTGATGGTAGTGTAATAAACTGAGATGCATTTAATGACTAGTATGGGCTTACTTATGTTTCCCCTGCCTAAAATATTTAGCAGAAGTTTTCAACACCTTAACCCAATGGAATATGTGTAATGTGGAGATTTCGGATTCCATGGGCAGACGGATATATTTTTTTGTTAAAGGCACCTTTATAGTGTTATGTCTCACCATTTTACAGCTGTGTACCCTGACCCTACATAAAACTCACCTTGTTTGGAGGGGTTGTGTGTTATCTTTTACTGTTTTTAGAGTAAGCTAAAGACCACCTGGAAACCACTGATATGTTTAAAGGTTCTTTTCACCCACAGCAGAAGGGTTGCAACAGCTTTAATGTTTGGCCTGTGATTCTGTGATGCAGAGGGAATTTTGCATTCCTCTCAGGGAAACAGCTGTACCAGAGAAGTGTGAAGTAGATATTGGAAAGAAAAGAACTGAATGCATGAATAAGGGAGTGACAAAAGTTTATGAAGGAAGAACAGTGGACATCATACAAAATGAGGAACTTGGCTAGAAAATAATGAATCCATCTTCCCTTTGGGAGGAGAAAGATAAGGTTGTTATGAAGGCATATGAGGACATTCACAGTTGCCTTCTGTGTCCTAAAGCCAAACAAGGATTGAGACAGTGATAGACACTGGGAAAAACTGACTTTTCATTTGAATTCAATAAAGATTTATTACATACCTACTATGTGTAGGGTATGGATAGAGAGCTGGGAGTTAGGAAACCTGGGTTCAAGATGACTTATACCTCTATAACTATAAGATGTCTTATGTAATTGCCTGGATTCACTGAGAGATTAGGAAGATTAGTTTTAGTTGTTTGTTTGAAGGATGAATGAACACATTATTGTCAGTGATAATGCTGGTGGTGGTTGGTGGTGGGTGAGTGAACAATTCACAAACAGTCCTAGCCTCAGTTTTCTAATCTGTAAAATAGATAAAATACCCCTCACAATATATGGTTCCTAAAGTTGTTGTATGGAAAGTAATTTCTTTAACTCCATTAATGTTGAATTTTCTACAATGTGATTGAGCAATTAATTATTCTCTAATGATTACACATGGTAGCTTGGTCTTTGTGTGCCGACTATCAGTGAGAAAACTGGACTTGTAGAGGAGGGTTAATGGTGGGGAGTAAATAGCATAGATAAGGAGAATGATAGATTACTGGACAGGGAACTCTGGGTAAGTAAGACACACCTAGGACTCCAACAGCTAGGGAGAATAAGATTATTTTTGCAAAGAGAAGGTACTGGGGAGGATCTGGGTTCTTGTACTTGTATTAAGACTGTACTTGTACAAGACTGTACTTGGCTACTGCTCCTCTTTAAACTGGCCCAGGTTATCCTTTGGTGTTACACCTTGACAACACAGAAGTTAAATGTTCAAAAATCATTCAAATGGACTCCTCATAATTGATTTTCTTTTCCTTGAGGTCATAAGATTTAGAACCACAAAGAATCTTAGAGATTTTCTAGCCTAAAATCTTGTTTTATAGAGAAGAATGCCCCGCCCATTCTCCTCCCTGGAACCCTTTTCCATCCTCATATTTCTTTAATCACAGGCACAGGAAAGAGACTGCCACATGCCAGGAGAACTAGAGAAAGTGACAGCATCTCTCCCTTGAACCACTCTATCTCTGACCCTTGAACATTAAAGCAAATCCAAATTGAACTAATGATCTTTCTCCTTAAACCTATTCTTCATCCCCATTGTTCCTTTCTTTTCTGAGGCACCATCATTATTCCATTTAACCAACTTTCTGACTTCATTCTTTCTCAGTCTGCATTGCCAAGTCTTGCTGATCAACATCTCAGATCTGTCCTCTTCTCTGCACTTACATCACAACCATCCTATTCGCAGCTCCTTATCACTTCTTGCTTAGACTATAGCAATAGTTTCTTAATTTATCTCCTTATACCTGGACACTATCTTCTCCCATCCACATAACTTCCAAATAGAGATCCTAGATCTTGCCATGTCACTTCCTTACTTCAAAAGAGTTTCAATGATGGCCCATTACTGTTAGAATAAAATACAAACTCCTCTGTTTGATATGTATAGCCCTTCTCTTCCCTTCCTAATATCATTCCCTTTCCTTCCCATCTCTTCAATTTATAGTCCTGGAGAATTAGTTGAGACACTGACAGTAATTTGCTTATGGTCACACATTCAATATGTGCCACTTTTCTATGTCATGCCAGACTTTCTGTTGTTAGCATATTTTTCCAAGACCCTTTCCCAGTCTCAAGACAGGGTGGTACAATGGAAAGAGCACTGACTTTGGAATCCCAGGACCTAGGTTCCAATGCCAGCTCTGCCACTGATTACTTGTGTAATCTTAGGAAAATTATTTTCTACTCTAGATCTCAGTTTCTTCATCTATAAAATGAAGAGAATGGACCAGATGGCCTCTAGAGCTCCTTCCAGTTATCAGTCTCTGGTAAATCTGGTATGTTCTATCACTGTTCCTCCCAGTTACAAATTGGCATATTCTATCACTGTCCTTTCAGATCGCTTTCTCTCACTGCCCTTGCTCAGTTTGAGAGATGGCCTAGGAGAGGCTTCTAGTTAAAGAGGAGGTTAGTGAAGTACAGAGCATTGTCAGAAGGAGGGTACAGTCAGTGAACTGAGGGAGATCAGCTCCAGAAGCTGCTACATGCATTCCTTTCTCTCCCTCACACTGACTGGAACTAGCTCAGTTACAGTTCACCCCCTAAAAACAACTATCATTTGCAAATGTACCACTTCCCTTCTCTCTCCCCGTTCTCTTCCCCTTTCCCCCCCATTGTGGGGGAAAGTTGAACTTGTGTCAGAGGACCAAAGTTTGTGACTTAATCAACATTAAGGTAGAAGGAGTAGAAAGATGAGGCTGCCTGGGGATTGGAAGAGTCAGGTTTTAGATGGTTTCTGCAACCTGAACAATAGGAAGGTTTTCCTTGGTCCTCTTTTCCCACACTAGGGTGGGAGAACATGCCAGCATTGCCAGAGCAAGGCACCATATGTGGATGTGAGCAATAACTGGCTACTTTTTGGTTGAACCAGGAGGGAATTTTTGAAATGGGTTTTTCTCATCTTTCATTCTTTTTTTTTTGTTAATAATTAATTTATTTGTTTTCAGTTTTCATCAATCTCTTCCATAAGTTTTAAATTTTTCTCCCCTTCCCTTTCCCCTCCCGTCCCACAATGGCATGCAATCTTATGTTGGCTTGGCACATGCATTCTTATTAAACATATTGTCACATTAGTCATGTTGCATAGAAGAAATGGGAAAAATAGAGAAGACATGCACAAAACAAATGGGAGAAACCATGAGAGAAATGAAACCAAAACAAAACAAAATAGAAAACAGTCTTCTTCATTCTGAGTTCCATCTCTATAGTTCTTTCTCTGGATGTGGATGGTATTTTGCATCAAGTCCTTTGGGAATGTTTTAGATTCTTGCCTTGCTATGAAGGGCTAAGTCTGTTATAAACAGTCCTCACACACTGTGGCTATTACTGTGTATAATGTTCTGCTGGTTCTGTTTATTTTCATCTTTCATTCTTACTCTCTTGTTCACTGCTTAAAAAAACCTTAGACTGGTGGTTCCAAATGGTATTTATTTACCAAGAACTTGGGAATCCATCCAGAAATCTTTCCGGTTTTACCTTCTTAAAGTCCTCTAGTCTGCTAGAGGGTGGTCATGATTTTTTGCTTTGGACCTAATAGGTACTTAATAAACAGACATACATTGGTCCAGTGGAATGAGCCTTGATTTGGAATCAGAGGACCTTAGTTCAAATTTTGATTCTGCACCTGGCTACCTGGGAGATTCTGGGAAAGTCATAACCTCTCTGGGACTCAGAGGCCTCATTTGTAAAATTAAGGAATTGGACCAAGTACACTTCCAGCTCCAGGTCTGTGGCCCAATAGGAAATATTTTTTGAACTGAATTGAGGCAGTTTTGTTGTTCTGGAATATAATTGAAATTTATATGTACTTTAAAGTTTTACCCTGCAAAATGTTTTACATGTGTTATCTCATGTAACCCTCAAAACAGCTTATGTGAGGTAAATAAATACAATAGGCATTATTGTCATTGCCCATATTTTATAAATGAGGAAGCTAAGTCTCCGAAAGATCTTTTCTTTATCTTGCTGCTTTTTCCTTCCTTCCTGCCCACCTTTCTTCCACCTATCCACCTTTTGTCTCTTTCTCTTGCTTCCTCCCATCTTTTACTTATCAAGAGTGGCTATTACTTTATGGGCACTTTATTAGGTGCTGAAAGATTTTCAAAGTTTATTTAAGCCAGAGTCACTTTCTTTGTGGAGCTCATAGGTGAATTAGGGGATGACACCTACAGAGCTAACTCTACTATCCAATATTACAGGAGGAGATCATTAGAGAAGTGCAAAAAACAATGCTATGTCAAGTCTAAGTGGGGAAGTCTGTGACTGAACAGGGGGATCAGGAAGGCTGTGTTGTGTGAAGGATGCTACATTGGAAATACACTTTAAAACATAAAAGACATTCAGCAAGAAATGAGGGAAAGATGATTATCTTTCTGTTCCAGGCATAGGGAACAGCATGAGCAAAGCCATAGAGGTGGGAGAATACCTGGTGCTCTGACGATAGAGAGAGCAGTCTAGTTGGGCTGGAGCACAGTGTGCATGAAGGGGAATGAGACGAGATAATGTGGGACAAGTAGGGCTTGCATGCCTGTAAAAGCAAGTACTCCAACATACACAGCAGGACCTGCTGTACAGGTTCTTAGATATGCTTTTCTAAAAGGAAAGCAACTTTTGAGGGGGTCAACAGTCACTTTAATCAAGCATAGATATCATTCACTTGATATCTTGAACTTCAGAGAAAATACAAACAGAGAAACAAAGATAAATCAACAGACAGGGCTTCCAGCTGTCTAACTATTACATACATACATAGTTACCAGAGAGAGAAGCACCAACATCTGGGTTTTCAAAGCCAGGGGTCTGCTTAGTAGCTTTCCAGCATCTCATCTGGCATGTAAAGCTTCTTCCAAGAACTATGCCCCAAAGTAAAACCATATCCCAGAGTCTTTATACACTTTTGAGAGACAGAGGGCATCACATTCCTTGGGAATCAGTGCCTCCTTAACAAAAGGTGTGGGCCTTCCTACAAATCTTCCCAGGCCCATTATGGGTGGGGAAGATCTTTAATCAAATTATTCAATCAGAGGCACTTGATTATACTAGAACAAAAACAGCTTACCACTACAATGGCAAGCAGAAGAGTTTGAACTTTATTTGGGAAATAAGAGGGAATTACTGAGAATTTTGAGAGGAGGAGGAGTCTCTTGACTAGACCGATGCCAAAGACAGATCATTCTGGGAGCTGTTTGAAGACTGGATGGCATCAAAAAAAGGACCATGGAATTCTGTTGAAGAGAATGGTCGGGAAGGAGGCTATTGCAATAGTAGAGGCTGGTCATAACAGAAGACTGTTCTAGGTTGGTAAGGGGTGGCAGTGAAAGATGGTATAGAGGTGACCTCCTCAGGCGTTGGTAACTGAATGCAAACAAGAGGTAAGGGGGAGGGATGAAACAGAGACAACAAATGATTACAAATACTTGAGACTGGTGCTGCCACAGAAAGAAATAAAGATGTCACGGAAAGAATTTTCAAAAGAACATAGTTTGGGCCTTGGCACAAAATGCTGATACCTTTGAAGTTTGAACCATTCGCTTCTCCTTTTGTTCCTTAGTTTTAAGAAGGAAACTAACCCTCGGTGATGTTCCTAGTAGAGTTTAAAGTGTTGTTCCTTATTGATGGAAGGTGCTGGGAGAGCTCTTGGCTGCTACCCTTATGTGACATGGCCTCAGAATAAGATTTTAGCTCGAAATCACTTGTGATCTGTCCATTGGGCAGGCAAGGCCTCACATCCAGGCAGGTGTCATGAAAGGATCGCTATTCCATTGATGTGGATCTCCAGGGACTATATTTCTTTCCTTTGTTGCCAAGTAGACTGTCAAAGGGGGCAGAGCAGAATTAGTCTTGTATGTGGGGAAAGTGGGCAACTACCTTCCTGTCTGCTGTGATTTCAGGGTCCTGGGTGGGGGTGGGAGTGGAATAGGGCAGGTTTATTGGGGAATCAGTTGACTTCATCATATTCATTGAGCTTAAGAATTTAATGTTTTTTTAAAATTTAATTTTAATGTAATTGTTAATTTAATTAACAAATTAATTAAGGATTTAGTGTTTTTTAAATTTAATTTTAATGTAATTATTAATTAGATTAAAAGGAGAAAGGAAGGAAAGAAACACGTATTTTAAAAGTACCTACTATGTGCCAGGCACTGTACTTTATAAATATTATCTCATTTGATTCTCACATCAATTCTAGGAGGTAGTTGCTATTATGGTCCTCATTTTACAGTAGGGGAAACTGAGGCAGATAGGGTTCAAATATCTCGTGCAGGATCCTACACAACTGCTAACCATCTGAAGCTGGATTTCAACTTAAGTCTTTTTGACTGTAGACCCAGCACTGTATTCATTATACCATGTAGCTACCTCTAAGACTTAGGTTACAGAATCCTAAATTTGGAGTAGAAGAGAGGAGAAGTCACTTTCAAATGAGAAGATAGTAAATGACAGAATCAGAGCAAAAGCCCCAATCTCTTAACCAGGGGTATGGATGATTTCTCTGTACTTCTCTCTGTGCCCATAGGGGTGATTTTAGTTTTCCAGAGAATGACAGGTATTTATGGAGACCATAGTCCATTTCATCCTCTGATTGGTAAGCTGGGATTGAGCTGTGGCAGCTGCCCAGAAGGAAGCCTTGCATAGGATATATAAAGGTAGAGAGACGTGTAGGGGTTGGACAGAGAAGGTTTTTTCTTTTTTGGGCTACTCTGGTTATGCCTGAGTTGAGGGGCACACAGGCTGGTACTGAAGTCTTCTTAGAACTTCGAGTATGACTTAACAAATTCTTGCTTTTATTCACTCTTTTAGCAGCCTAACAGGGAACTCACTTTCCTTTTACATTATTTAATACATACTATCAATGGTATCCTCACAATTTCTCTTAGATCTGACCTCATTTCCATACTCATATGATTGCCACATATTCTGCTCCTTATCACCTCCAACCTTGCACTTCAGTAGTTTTTTAATTTGTCCCCATGCCTTAAGCCTTTCTCTAATGCAGCTCCACACAGCTACAAGATTAATTCTTGGAAACCACTTGTCTGATCATGCTACTTCCCAATACGAGAAGTATCTGTGACTTTCTCTTGCCTCTAAAATTCATTCATTCGATAAACATTTATTAATAAACATCTTCTATGTGCCAGGCATTGTGCTAAGTTCTGGGGCTACAAAAAGAGGCGAAAGACAATCTCTGCTCTCAAGGAACTTACAAGCTAATGGGGAAAACAGCCTGTACACCAATATAGGCAAAGCAAACTGTACAGACTAAGTAGGAAATAATTAAAAGAGGGAAAGCACTGGAATTAACAGAGGTTGGGGACATTTAAAGCCTTTTAAAATTTGGCTTCAATATGTAGTAACAGACCAGTTTCACTTTCCTTCCCTGCATGAACTCTCTGTTCTACTTCCCATACGTGGCAGATGTAATATCTATCACCTCTGTGCTTTTGCCCAAACTTTTCCCAATGCCTAATATGCCTTCTATCTTCACCTCTACTTTGTAGAATCTATAACTTCTTTGAAAGTATGGCACTGATGCTACCTTCCACAGGAAGCCTTTCTTTCTCCTCCTAACCCCAGTTATTAGTGAGCTCTTCATCCTGAGTTATTCTGAAATTTCATTGTAAATTGTAATTTAAAATTAATTATAATTTATAACTTACAAATTATAATTTAATGTAATTGTAATTTATTGTGTATTTTTATGCAAAGAAGTGGCAGGGTATGGAGGATAGCAAACCAGGCTTTGAATCTTGCCCCCCACAAATACCAGCTGTGGCTCTGGGCACAATGTTTCAGTTCTTAGTGTTCTCGGCATCTTTCTATGACTGTAAATGGCAGAAATGATTCTGACCTGAACTGGTAGAGAAGTTGCACATCCCAAAGAAATGTCAAGTTTTGTCCTTATCCTTGTTTTTTTACATATACCTTTCTGTGCACATGCTGTTTTCCCCTAACAGAAAGTAAAATTTTGAGGTCAGGGACTGTTTCATTTTTTTTTTTTTTGTCTTTGTAGGCTCAGTGATCAGAACGCAGAAAATATCCAGTAATTCATTGTTGAATTGAATAGTTCATAAGAGCATAGATTTTAAGTAGGAAGGGACCTTAGAAGAGGTCAAGGTGAAGCCCATGGTGGTACAGCTGAAGAAACCGAGACCCACAGGGATTGAATAACTTTCCAGAAGTCAGATAGGCAGTAAGTAGCAGAGTTGGGATTTAAGTCCAGGATTTGAACTCAGGTCCTCTGACTCAGGTCCCCATGCCATTTTTACTGTAAATTGCTGGACGCTCCAGAAAACAACTTGGTAAAGTAGGAAATTAGAAGTCAGGAGACCACCATTCAAGGGTTAGTTCTAAAATTAGTTACTCAGGTGATACTGAGAAAGTCACTTATTCTCTGTGAAGCAACATGTCCTCAAATGGCAAAATTGGAATAATCTGATCTGCCCTCAATACCTCAAATCATTGTTGAAAATGGCAATTAAGATACTGTATATGTGCAAATGTGTTTTAAAATTTTTTGCCATACCAAATGAAAGCTATTATTAACATGCTACTAGGGAGGCAGTTATCTGTCAATTCTCCTTGTTTGGGATTTAGGACTTCTAGGAAGCATCTGGGTGGCCCAGTGGATGGAGCGCTGGCCCTGGAGTCAGGGAGATCTCAGTTCAAATCCAG
>JAQQSK010008694.1:0-13401 GCA_028658325.1 Potorous gilbertii
AGAAATAAATCAGAAAAAGAAAACTATAGACTACAATCTCCAATGAATAACAATGCAACAGTGTTGAATAAAATATACCCAAAGAGGCAATAAAAACATACTGTGATAATTATTATACACTATGATGAGACTGCTAGCTAGAATGCATAGTGGGTTCAATATTTGGAAAAAAAAGAATATAAACAAAATAGACCATATTAAGAAAAAATAATAAATGGATGAGGATACAAAAGATGCAGAAAAAGCTCTTGACAAAATACAATACCCCTGTATGTTAAGAACACCGTAGAGCACAGAAGTCAATGAGTTACTTTGTTTTGCAGTAAATGGCTTTATCTAAAACCGAGAGCTAGCAGTGTCTTTGACGGAAGGATGCTTGAGGTCTTCCCAATGAGAACAGGGGTGAAGAAAACACGTGCATTGTCCCCATTATTTTAGATGCACTTCCAGATATGCTACCTATGTAAATAAACTAAGAAGAAGAAAGACCTGAAGATTTACTTAAAAGAATGCTAGAGATTCCACTAAAATATTATGCTAACATTTTGCTGGTTAGCTAAGCTCCACTCATCCACCTCAGTATGCTGCTGGTTGTCTGTGTGACTGAAGTGAGCCTTAAGAACTCTATAAACCAAATATGTGCCCAAGAAGGGCAAGCACTACCAGCAGGCACGATCCTTTCAGGGAAGAAGGGAGGGGAGGGAGAGAGAGAAAATGAGAGGAAGAGAAGAAAAGAAGAAGCAACAAATGGAGGGAGGGGGAGAAGGTAGAAAGGAAGGAAGCCAGCAATCACACAAGCATTTGTACCTATTGCTTGCCAAGCATTGTGCTAAGGGCTTTACAATTATTTTCTCACTTGATCCTCTCGACAATTCTGAGAGGTAGATTCTATAAGTATTCTCATTTTATGCTTCAGGAAATGGAGGCAGTAATGGAGGCTGAGTAACCTGCATCTTCTTGACTCCAGGCTCAGAATTTTATCCATTGTGCCATCTTGCTCTCTCATTGGCTAATCATTTTATTTGAACTCCAGTCTTTCAGACCTAGAGGCAGCCTCTCAGGAAGGCAAATTTATTATTTGAGAAATTCTCCCTCACCAACCTCCCTACCCCCCTGCCAAATGTACTCCTTGTTCCTCTTTTATTTTTTTAAGACTCACTTTATTTAAGCTTTTCCTAAGCCCTGAAAGATCTTTCCCTAAAACTACATCATATTTATTCCACTTCATATTTCTATATTGTATCTATATATGTCTGCCTTCATGTCTCCCTTATAAAGTGTAAACTCCTTGATATCAGGAACTGTTTTAGTTCTGTCTTCTGGTCCTCAAGTCCTACTTTACTGACAAAACATAGCATACAAATACAAAAATGAGATAGGAATAAATAGTTCCTGAATGAAAGGAGCTTCCATTTTGTGGATATATTTGAGGATAAAAGTATGGAAATGGAAGAGTCATAACATGTACATTTATATAATTGCAAAGAAAAACACCAAGTAATTTAAGAGAGAGCACCAATAACAGGAGAAGATTCCTGCAGGAAGAGACACAAGATGTGCTTTGAAGGAAGACAGGAATCCTAAGAGGTAAAATTAGACAGAGAGGTCCAGACTAGTGGATTATCAATTCGGCAGCAGTGTGGAGAGTGCATTAAAGTGGAGAGATCAATCTAGAAGGAGAGGAGAAACTAAAATAATGTGATGACTATGAGAGGAAGACATTTCACACTCATGTGAATGAAGGACAGTAAAAATCAACTATTCTTTAATCAGTAGCTGGGATTGGCAATTTTTTCCCCCTCAAATTCTGTTTTCTTTCTTTCTTTCTTTTTTTACCTCCATTAGGTAAGACTACATTATTGATATGTAATGAAAACAAGGAAGTTTGTCTTTTAAAATTCTGAGCAACAGCTCTGATTCCCAAATCTAATTTAGTTCTGAATCTTTTCCTAAAAGTTTTTTTTTCCCTTTTGAACTATTTTGTAATTTTTTCAAGGGTCCATGATCTGAGGAGTCCAGAGAACTCTTTTTTTGGTTGAGGAACAACAGCTCATTTTATTTCAGAGTCCAATGTTCATTTTTGTGTTTCGACCTTTACTAGTTGATCTGCTAAGCTTGTAGTTAGGATTCTTTCCCTTGCACTTTCAGTCTTTCAGCCTCTTTCTATGACTCCGTCTTTTGTGCCTGGTTTCCCTCCTCAGTGTCTGCTCTTTCTCCTTAACCTGGTTCCACAAAAGTCTCTGTTAACAAGCATCCTCAAATTCCTTATAGTGTGAATGTATAGGATTCATTCAACAAGTACCTACTATGTACTAGGTCAAGTGTAAGGTGTTGAGATACAAAGACAAATATGAAACATTCCCTGCCCTCAAATGACTTATATTATTGGAGGGGCAAAGAAGAGAAGTGCAAAATAAATACTAAATATATAAAAAGTTATTTACTGAAAAGATCAAGATAGACGTCCTAAAGGATGTGTGACTTGAACCTAGTAGGACACTCAGGATTCTCCAGGAAAGAGGTGAGAGACAGCCTGAACCAAGGCACAGGGGTCACGACCCAGACCCACCATCCTCACCAAATCCCTCAAAGGATCAAATTCAAGTGATCAACAGCTGACTACATTTGAGGTCCTCCATCATCTCGCCCTTTCCTACCACCGTAACCTCAGCCATTATTAATATTAATAATGCAATCCAACCAAATTCATCATTCATTTTACCTGTCTTCTCCCCAACAATTTAAAATTTCACTTCCTCTGGGAAGACTTCCTTAATACTCCTGATGTGTAATCATCCTACTTCTTCTGAATCTAAGTAGTCCGTGCTATCTGTACCACTTATTTTTGTCCTCTATCTTTATGTCTATATATCTTACCTCTTTGACTACTGTCATGTGGATCCCCACTGAGGGTAAAGACAGAGTTTTATGTCTTTTTTTGTGTGTCTTTAGCTCCCAACATTGTGTCCTGAACATAGCAGGCTCTTAGTAAAATTTGGTTGATGATTTCCTATAAATCTATTCAATCTCTGCCTGTTGAAATCCTTCACTTCTTTCATGATTCATTTGTGTACCATTTTCTTCATGAAATCTCAGATCGCCTAGCTAAAAGTGATCTCTCTTCTCAAACTTCCCTTTGAATTTTTTCACCATATTTAGATGCTGTAAACAATTTAGCATCTAATTATATATCTGACACCTCCAGTTTGATGTTCAACACTAACACAGAATTAGATGCTGCATTACATTGGATGCTGGAGACACAAACTAGAATTGTAGTTTGGTTGTTCAGCTGTGTCTGACTCTTGGTGACTACATGGATCACAGCGTGTCAATACTGTTCATGGGTTTTCTTGGCAGAGATACTGGAGTGGGTTTTCACTTCCTTCTCCAATGGATTAAGGCAAAGACTTGCATAGGGTCACACAGCTGTAAATGTCTGAAGCCAGATTTGAACTCATATCTTCCTGACTTCAGGCCCACTGCCCTTCTTCACTGAGATACCTACTTGCCTCCAATATTTGGGAAGGAATGTCTTTTTATTCTCCTTATCCAAGAGGGAAAAATCAATGAACATGCTTTTAGACAATCTGGGTATGTTTAACTGATACTGGTTAGTAAAAAAAACTTATACTCATAATATCACAAAGTGCTTGTAAGAATGAAATGTTAAATGGCACTCTAACACAGGGGAAGATATTTTCTAGCAAACGGTGAGAAATCTCTTCTTCCAATGGCTTCTTTTTGTGTTAATGATTCTTTCTTTTTCTTTTCAAAAGGCCATTTCTTAGTCTTCTTTGAAAAATATTTCTCCATACTATGATCCCTCCCAGGACTCTTCTATAATGAGGATATGATAACCACCACCTTTGCAGAGCTAACTATCTATTCATAATGGATTTCTCAAACTAAACATTTTCTTTTTTGTCATAACTCCTGAGGTCTGCAAAAATCTTCTTGTCAATTTTCATCAACTTTTCACCTTTACCCCAAAGTCTTAAGCAATGCAAACTACCTTGCCTATATCCAAAGCTGCAGATCTTATTTCTACCTCACTTTCCAAAGTACACTCTCAGTCTCTATTCCACTATAATTCATCATGAATTTGTGCGATTTATGAATGTAAGGCTATCACCTCATGCCACAAAATTAATAATTTTAGAAGGTAGATTACATTAACCTCCTTTTAAGAACAGAATCCCTAATTCTTGAGTTCTATGTTTTTTACCAATTAGCTCTTTTTACAAAACCATTCACATACTACTGTTCAATAATGCTTCCTAAATTACCCTGATAGTAGTTGTGTGAAATCCATATTAATAAAATATATCAAGGACATTTTAATGATTACTACAATGAAACAGTTTTTTCACTGGAGAATACCAAGATATTTTCCCTTCCCTTAGTGAACTTTTTCATTCTGCTGAGCTAAACATACGATAACCTTTTGGTGATCACTACCATACCTTTGTGTGAATTTTCCAAACTGCTTTCTTTAGACGCAGACAAGAGAAACAAATGTGGAGATAGTAGAAGCAAAATAAAGGAAGAACACAGCAAGCCCATGAGACAACCATGCAATAAATCAATTTGTTCACCCCACTATCTAATTTAGGGAGAGTGCATTTTGGCATGAAGGCGAAAGAGCTATATCTAAGCTAGATTTAGAGCTAAATAAATTCTGGAGAATGGTGGTAGGAGGATGAGAGCTTATAACACAGCTGATGGCTGTATTCTGTCACTGGATATTGTGTATCCATTTTTTAGAATAAAAAAATTGAAACAGACTACATGCTTCCATAGTTAGCATTTCATATATGTTAGATATGAATATACATATATGTATACTTACACAGAAGCAAGCAACTACTTATATACGGTATGAATATATCTTTTTTATTTTAAAAGAAATTTCCCAAAAGGAAAGAAAAATTCTTTAACAGTTTGAAATAAAACCACAACCACAACAACACTGAATTCCCAAACAGGAAAAATGCTTTAAAGAAATTAATGCTGAACAAGGATATTAACATGGATATGCAAGAAACCTGAGCCATACATTCAAAACGCATATGACTGGAGCAATAAGGGTATACCAGTGTACATGTTTAAATCTCACACAGATTTCATAATTAGTAAAAGGCTAGAATAGCTCCAAATACAAATGAGAAAAATCCAATTTTGCAGAAGGACTCATTTAAGTCACCTCCCCATGGGTGCGTTAACTATCTTCTCATTATCTAGCCAATATGCTGATGGATAATAGTAACAATTCAGTGTGTTACAAGTTAGAGAAACATAAAAATATGTGTGCATATATACACACATATCTATACACCCAGAAAGACTCATAATTATATTTCTAAGTTGTACATATGGGCCACTGAAATGTTGACAACGAAGTTCTAAAATTACTCTACACATTATTTGTATTACATAGCACAACACTACTCTTAACATTAGAGCTACTTTGTAAAAAATAGCAATGACCCTGCTACATCAAAAACCATCTACTCTGACAGGAAAAATTTGGTTAACCAAGTCAAAGTTCATGTCTTTCCAATACTTGTGAAGCATTTTACAAACTGAATTATGTTTTATATTCATCAGAAGAGAAGACTCAGCTGTGGATAAAAAACATATGTTCAGCATTTTTTAAAAAGCTGAACCGATAAGTAAATAACACTGACAGATGAACAGTCAGACATTTATATTTTGCACCTTCTTCTGATTGGATGAAAATAGTTTTAATCTGTATTGTTTAACTTAGGTGGTCAGGATTTTGAGGCAGGTAACATAGTCTAGAATGTGGTGGATCATTTTCTGAAATAAAAATCTGAAAGGTTCAATCTCAGGTTATCCCATAATACAGGATTAGCCTGACGCTTTGATCACAAATCCCAAGGCTTTCATGGTGTAATGACAAGGATTGGTTGTGACCACACATATGCTTCAGCTTTCTTTATTAAAGTGTGATTCCCACTGACACAAATTGTTTCTGCTGCTAGGTTATGAGATTATTCTAAGAGGCCCTGACTCTGGCCATCCTACAAAAACTATCCCTTTAAATCTGAGCAACTGAAAATACCTCATCTGTCAATCCAAAAGAAACTACTTAAACCAAAACAGAAAGAAAACAAAGGTTCTACACAACGACTAGGGGTAACATTTAGATTTTTTCTTGCCAAGATAGAAAATCATGATGGCTCAAAAAGTAAAGTCTCAGAAAAGGCTTATCACGTGAGGCATTTCCAAAAGCTCATTTCAAAAGGGGGTTACACTGATAGGGAGAAGCAAACATGTGGACCTGTGACTGCTCACCACTAGGAAAATGGTACAGTATTAATTACTAAATTAAATCAGAGCAGACACAATAAAATCAAAGTTTTAGAAAAATAACATTTGATGTATTATTAATAATTCAATATCATAAATTTCAAGTGTCAAAACTTTATTTAGCTAACATATAAATTGAGTTTTCTTTATTTAAAAAAGGGGGGACATACAGTATATTGAATTTTACCTAATATGTAATTATTTAGCATTCTAAATGAACTATACATATGAAATGTGTCAAAAACAAAAACTCAATTTGATCTCTGTACCCCTTCGAGGAAGGTTCTTTGATAATGCAATTTAGAATGTATGTTGAAAAATAACAGGAGAAGAAAGCATGAATCACAAACCAATATGCAGACAGTAGGCTATAAGCAAAACAGTAATTAGTCCATAACTATAAACTAAGCTTATCCACATTTTATAGGCCACAGGTCATCAAATTATGTTTATATTAACTTTCAGGCTTAAAAACTTCAACATTAGCTATCTGCTAAACAGAGACTATAAAAAGACTTTAAAATGTGAAATACCTTCAAAATATAAGCAAAGTTTCAGCAAATGGATCAGTATAACAAGTGTACTATAAGCAGCAATGTTTAGATTACATTATGTCTTTTGTCTTTCTTCCACTGGCCAGAAACACAAACCACTGCCATCTGTATCTTTCTTCTCTCTTCAATATCTTATAACAAAACCCTAGTAACACCTAACCTTACTTTACAAAAGGGGTCTCATCTACATTCTTCTAATTTGCCAATATAATGTCAAAAAAAAATCAAGTAACAAACCATACCTGACGTGTAAATATATTGTTACCTGTTCATTATGATTTGTGAGCATTTCTCAAGTACCTTAAAGGGTTGTTTTCTGGCAAGGTCTATGGATAGAATAAGCTGCTATGTAGTAGAAGGAGGGAAAAAACACCACCAGATTTCACATCATTTTTATCAAAGACCATTTGCTTCAGGGAAAGGCACAAGTACCACATTTCAATTCTAAAGAAACATAGGTAGATGGAATCCCTTAACTTACTGATAAATGAAGAAAGAAAACCATAAAGGGAGGAGGACAATTAACAAGCCTACAAGCAGTACAGGCACAAAAATAAAGTACAGAAGCAAAGAGAAGCAGTTAGGAGAGAATTTTTTGCCCTGCCAAGAAAATGAGAGAGCTTTAAGGATGGTACTAAGTTGAAGGGGAGGAGAGAAAGTCAATTTCATTTTGTTCTTTGTTTTAATTTTACATAATTAAAAAAGGAGAGAGTAAATCTATGGGGAAAGTAGAGAAATGGTCTTTTTGTTTTTTAAAGAAAGGGTCCAGAAATACATTCTTAGCAATTGTGTTCTATTACCTGTAGCTATGTTCTTCCTTACAAATGGATCTGGTACTAATGCTGTGAAATTTGATGGATTGTATTAAACATGGTCAAGCTCATACTGCTATGAAACAAAAAAAAAGAAAAAAAGAAACCATGTTCATCTTAAGACTTGAAAGGTTTAAGATTTCTAAAATGTTAAAAGCCAAGTCAAAGGCCTCAAGTTTCACAAATCTCACAGTACAAATATATTTATTTTATGATAATATATTTTCTCTATTTTAAAATACATATGTCTATAAAGCTCCCAAGGGCTACCTTCCACAACCAAATTAACTTATTTTATGTTGTTTAATAATGATTGATTTAGTAAAAATGCATTACATCGAACTCCTTTGATTTAATTGCATTTAATTATATAAAAAATGCCCTTTGCTGGTCACTTAGTGGAACTTCATTGTGAAGCACTAATTCCAGGTGAGATGTCTGCATAAATAATATTTCGAATGGGAATCATTCTATCCTTTTCCAAAATGGTAAGTTCAATGTACTGTGAGACTCCAAAAAAATGAGTAATTTCTTCTTAAGGGGGTTATAATCTAATAAGGAAGATAAACAAATAATTATTGTGCAAGTGAAAATATGGTATACTGAGGGAGACATATAAGTCAAGATAAAAAGTTAAATGGAAGTACAGAGATTGGAAAAGATTACTATAGGCTCAGAAAGTCAGGAATGGCTATATGAAGAAGGGTTATGCCTGACCTAGGTAGAATTGTGACATGCAGAGATTGGGATGGGGGAGGGGGTTGTTTAGAAGGAGAAAGAAGTATAAGATGGAAAGGAAAGTATATTCCAGGTAGAAAAAATATTGTGGTACGGGTAGGTAGGAAATAATATGGCATGAGAGATATAAAGGAGAATAAAGGCAAGATAATCTTGATAAATTAAATTAGTATTGCTTAATTGTTTTTCTTTGCTAAGGTAGATTTCAACGGGTGGAGATGGGAACAGTTGAACAATGACTATGATCTAAAAGGATCATTCAAACATTTCTAATGCTCTAACTCATAACCTTGATTGCCTCCCCAAACCCCCAAAAAACAAAGATCCAAAGGTTAAGTCCCAATGTTCAATGTTTTTAGTTCACTTTTTAGTTCACTAATTTAAATTCCACAGATGACTCTCCCACAATGTACAATTTGGAAAAATAATTAAAGCAAGATAAAATAAGTGTTTACGACTTGTAGAAAACAGAACATAAAATTTTCATGTAAGCAAAGACTTTTTCTGTTTATTAAAAAAAAAGGGACATGGAAGTATATGCTTTAAAAGTCCCTGACAATGAAAAAATTATTCAAATGATGAATAATAAGAATGACAGAAGAGCAAATTAAAACTAAGAGTTCACCTCATACTATGCCATCTAGATTATTTTTTCTATAGTCAATGACAACTCTCCAAGGGTTTTCAAACAGGAAAATTAAATGATCATAGCTATGCTTTAGGAAGATGTTCACATAGACAACATACGGGATGAACCAAGAAGATGTAAGAAAAATAAGTAGAAATAAAACTAAGAGGATGTAGTAAATGACTGGACTTCAAGGGGAAAAGAGAAAATAGTTCCAAAATTTCTACTGTCATAATTTCAAGATTTCAAGATGCCTACTTTTGATGGCTGAGATGATTTCATGGTGACATTAAAAAAATAGGTGAAGTTGGGAGAAGGTGGTTTGGGAGGTAATAGTACGTTAAGAAGTTAAGAAGAACATCCAGGTGTAGATAACCATCAAGCAAGTAGTTTAATATATGAGCATGGCGTTCTGAAAAGATGTTGGAGCTAAGAGATGAAGATTTGAAAATCATCCCCATGGCTACAGTTATGAAAAGGGTAAGTTCTCTATGTGAGTATAGAAAGAGAAGAGGATTGAAAAAATGATAATGAAAAATATCAATCTTATTTATGAAAAGAAAGTCCACAACATTAACAAAAGAGCATCATCCAATTTATTTTCTCCTACTGTTTTTAAACTTGTTATAAAAGCACAAAATGAAAATGGCGTGGGGGGAACAAAGCAAGTCTGCTTTAGAAGGAGGTGAAGGAGCCCCACCAGCGGGAGCTGAGTGGGGCTCCTTCTGTTTTCCTACAACAACACTACTCATTACCATAACTCCACCACTCTTCTATGCAACCCCAGGAGTAATAGACATACAACTCTTTGCAACCGAGCTTCAACCTCCATTTCCAACCATTTTCATGATGCATTACTCTCCTTCCCACATTTTACAGTCTTATCCACTAGCCGTGCTGATCCTCATACATGAAGTTCCATCTCCCAAACTGCGTATCTTTGGAAAAGAGTCTCCCATGCAACGTTTTCCTGACATGTGCATCATAGAACTTCTACTTCCTTCAAAATTCAACACCAATACAGTCTTCTACAGGGAGCTTTTCCTGATGCCCATGGTTATTCTTGTCATATCTCCTTGAACTGCCTTGCATTTATTTTGTATTTCTTCTGTACATAATTACATACATATTCTCTCCCCCAATGTAAATTCCTTAGGGGCATTTGTGCCATTCTGTACCCCATCTATACCATAGTGACTAGCACATGTTAAGTATTTAATAAATGCTTCTGCATTGATCAATGTTATTTTCCAGAATTGTCAAATGGTTAAGACATTTGACTTGGGAAAGACAAGCACGTAACTACATAGATTTAAACTTCAATCTTTTGGCTAAAAGCTTGAATTCTGAAGGCAAGGAACTATGTGTGATGATTTTTTGAAGTCTTTTTAACCTTTTTCATTTTGATTGTATTTTATTATCTATACCCCACGTTCACATTTATTCACATATTCCCTTCTTTTCCCACATACCTCTCACTCCATTTCCCTACTTTAGTAGATTTAAAACTGTAATAGAAAATAAAATTAGTGTTTCTATTGTGGTAAACTTTCTTTTCACTTCACAGATAATCATATTTTCTGTGACTTATATTTTGGATTAGCCTAGTACTGACTATAAGGAAGACTGTCAGAGACCAAAATACATGGAACCAACAGAACAAATCACTGGTCTTTAGAGAAGGTCTACAAAAGGGAGCTAAAATTCAAAAGGAATAAGAGGAAAGTGGTAATCTCATTGACAAAATAAAATATGAAACAGAAAACACTGGTTGAGAGAAAAATACAACAGAAAAAGGCCTGAGAGTCATAAAAACCAACAAACTAAATATGAATAAGCAATAGTAGTATAGTTATACTAAAATGTATTGACGGGGTAAACATAAGAATTAGGAAGTAATATTGACAGTATTCATGACCTTTGTTAAGCTGCTTTTCCCATATTATGTTTTTGTGTATACAGGTCCTTTTCCTCTTTCTTTCATCCCTTTGGAATACTACTTGATTGAGGTAGTGTTGGGTCAAAGGTTATGTTTAGTTTAATAGCTTTTTGGGCATAGTTCCAAATTGTTTTCCAGAATGACTAAACCAGTTCATATTTCCTCCAATAGTGAATTAATATATCAGCTTTTCCCATACCTCTTACAGCATTTGTGATTTTCCCGTTTTTTTTCAACCAGCTATTCCCAATATGGAGAGAGGTGGCACATTAGGGGTGTTTTAATTAGTTTTTCTCTAACTATTAATGATTCAGAGCAATTTTTTTTTCACATGACTATAGCTTGGATTTCTTCCTCAAAACTACCTACGAAAGGACATGAAGAAGTAGTTTGCACATAAAGTAATCAGAGCTATCTATAGTCATAAAAAATACACTAAATCACTATGATGAGGGAAATGCAAATTAAAACAACTCTGAGGTACCACCTCATCCCTATCAGATTGGCCAATACGACGGAAAAGGAAAATGACAAATGTTGGAGGAAATGTGAAAAAAAATTGAGACATTAACGGTGGACTTGTGAACAGATTCAATCATTCTGGAAAGCAATTTGGAGCTCTGCCCAAAGGGCTGTAAAACTGTACATAGCCTTTGACCCAGCAAAACCACTCTAGGTCAGTATCTCAAAGATATTTAAAAAAAAAAAAAAGGAAAAGGCCCAATATGTGAAAAAATATTTACAGCAGTTAGTGGTGGCACAGAACTAGCAACCAAAAGAATGCCCATCAATGGGGGAAAGGCTTTTTAGCTGTGGGACATGATTGTAATGAAATATGATTATGCTATAAGAAATGATGTGCAGGATGCTTTCAGAAAAACTTGGGAAGATTTTACACGAACTAATGCAAAATGAAAAGAGGAGAACCAGGATAACACTGTACACAATAATAGCAACATTGTATGATGATTAACTGTCAATGATTTAGCTATTCTCATCAGTACAATGATCTACAGCAATTCCAAAGGAATTATTATGAAAAATGCTCTCTGCCTCCAGAGAAAGAACTGATGGAGTCTGAACGCAGATCAAAATATAACCTTTAAATTTTTTCTTTAATTTTCTTCGAGTTTTTTTTGGTCTGTTTTCTTTCACAACATGATTAACATGGAAATATGTTCTACATCACTGAACAGGTATAACATATTAAACTGCTAGCCTTATAAATGAGGAGTCAGAGGAAGGAAGAAGGAAGAGAGTTTAGAAAAAATATTTTTAAATGAATGTAAAAAATTGTTTTTACATGTAATTGGGGAAAACAAAATATTTAAAAAACACTTAGTACAATGACTTAGATACATGATAAATATTTTTTTTTGTTTTTTCTGATACTGACCATAGTTTAGCTATGCTAAGAATATCCTATAATCCAGTGGCCAGAAAAAAATCACTATCTTCCATCCTCCCAAGTGACTGGAAAGGAGGCAATGAACTTAAATTTTATTGAGAGAATCTGGTAAAACAGGAAGTCTTTCTGACTTAATTAAAATTTGGCAATTCTCTTGTGAGTCTTGAGAGCTTTTCATTACTAGAAGTGCTGAACCTCAAGTTGGATGGCCGCTTCTCCAGAACACTGCCAAGCAGAATTCTGCATTAGTAGGGAGAAGAAAACCATCTTCCAACTCTAGGATTCTCTAATCACAGGGATGAGCAGTTGAAGTCTATACCAAACTGCTCCTAAAGAAGGTGGTGGAACATCCATGCTGGGAGACCTTCAGACATAGGGCTAACGATAAATTGTGCTGGATGGTTTCGGCATGTACTTGTCTGCTGAGGCTGCTTCCTTTAGAATTACTGAGGATTAGGACAGAATGGAGTCACATATTGTACTGCAGAGCCTATTATCATTGATTTTTCTATTTGAACAAGGTCAGTTGAGAATTAAGGAAATTATTTAGATAAAAATAGTTCTCAAACATAATTGTGTCACTTTCTAATGCAGGCCTTCAAGACTAAATATTGCTGTCAGTGGCCTTTCAGTTCATGACTACATGAAGTATAGTAATCGATGGTAATGCACAAATGGAATGAAAGCATCTTTGTACCCCCTTGGAGAAAAGTACTCTGGGAATTGCGGATGATACTCAAGCTAGGTCTCATATCTGAAATGAGAGGGTACTCATTTGACATGTTTCCTCTGATTCTTCAGGCGGAGTGAAACACATTTTTTATTTACTGATTGTTAAAAAATAGTCACGCTAGACTGAAGTTGGAAGCTACAAGGCAGAAGGGAAACAGAAAGGGACCCTGAGGTTCCAATAATAGGAAATCATACTACCAGAAAAGGACTGCTTTACTAAAATCTAAAGTGCATCTTTTCCCTTTGAAATAAAC
>JAQQSK010008695.1:0-13400 GCA_028658325.1 Potorous gilbertii
AGAATTGTATACTGTCATGGGGAGGGAGGGGGGTAGTGGGGGGAAGGTGTGGGGGGATAGAATCTTAATTTTAAGGAAGTGATTGTAGAACATTTATAAATACATAAAATAAAAATTTAAAAAAAAAAGTGGCACTTCAGCTGAGCTATGAAGGAAACCAGGAGGCACAATGTTCCAGGCTTTGTAGGACAGCTAGTGAAAATTTTTGGAGTATCTAACTCTGATAGATTTAGCTCTTCCCAGCAATACAATGATCTAAGATAATTCTGAAAGATTTTAGATGGAATATGCCATCCACATCCAGAGAAAGAACTATGGAGTCTGAATTCAGATTGAAGCACACTATTTTCTCTTTTGTTTTTATTTTTTGTGGTTTTTCCTTTTTGTTCAGATTCGTCTTTCACAACATGATTAATGTGGAAATGTGTTTTATATATGATTGTACATGTATAGACAGATTGCATGCCATCTTGGGGGAGGGGGAGAAGAGGGAGGGGGAAAAATTTGCAACTCAAAATCTTATAAAAAGTGAATGTTGAAAACTAAAAAAAAACACAAAAACAAATTAAATAAAAAAAATTCTTGGAGTCACAAGATGGACTGTCCTTTGTGATGGCTGTTGGTATCATTGGATCACAGAATACATGAAGAAAAGTAAGCAATAAGAGGACTGGAAGGGAATATGTAACAAAGGATTTTAAAGACCAAACAAGATTCTGTATTTGATCCTGGAGTAATAGGGAGCCACTGGAGTTAATTGAAATTAAGGGTGACATAGCCAGACCTGGATTTCAGGAAAATCATTTTGGTGGCTGAATGGAGGGTGGATTGGAGTGGGGAGAGACTTGAGGTGGGCAGGCTGATGTCCTCCCCATCCCCTCCCCTTCAGCAGGTTATTTCAATAGTCCAGGCATGATGTGATGAGGGCATGCAACAGGATGGTAGCAGTGTCAGAGGAGAGAAGAAGGCATGTAAGAAAAATGTTTTGAAGGTAGAAACAATAGGACTTGACAGCTGATTGGATATGGGAGTAAGGGTTTGAGGAATCAAAGATGATACCCAGGTTGTGAGCCTGTGTGGGAAGATGGAGAAATATGGAAGAGAAGAGAGCTTGGGGGAGAAATCTAAGGAGTACAGCTTTGGACACATTGAGTTTCAGAGTCTGTGGGACAGCCAGGGAGAGATGTGATCTTTTAGAGCATTGTCACAGCAGACTTTTGAAGCTATATATAGAACTATAGGCATAAAGAGTGTCTTCTGACAGGAAGCTGGAGATGCAAGATTGGAGGTTGAGAGATAGCCAAGTATCTACCTGAAGCAGTGACAGCAAAGAGGACATTTACATTTTATTAATCTGACCTTGTTTTCACCTTCTATACTAACTAAATTACTCAATGCTGTTCTCTCCAACATGTTCCGAATTTCATTCTTGAGAGCCTCATATCCTTCCTGGTCTTACTTCCCCTATAGAATTTGAGTTTGTGGGAGCCTACCTAGCCTTTCTTCAAAGCCTTTGAAGTCTGCTCTCCCTATATCCAGGGTGTTATGTCAGACAATACACAGATTTCTTCTCTTTTTTTTGCATATATTCTTAGATGGGACAGTTACTTCTCCCTCAGGATTGCTATCATTTCTATCCTAGCAACCAGCCCTGTTGGGGAAAAATCAGCATTAGAAGAGCAGGTTTTTTCATTACTTCCTTTATCATCAGAAGGATAAAATGATCATGAAGGTAAGTCAGGAAATTATTGTTAGCTACTCTTCTTTTGCCAGTGAGTAGCAGATGTGTAGGGTGTTGAAGTCTCCTGTACTTTTTTTTATCACACCTATATTCCACACTTGGGATCTGTTTCCCAAACTTCTCACCTTTCTGTCCAGTGTCAATTCACATGGTGTGTCTGCCAGTTTAAACTTCCTCTAGATGCTTTCCATCATGCTTCTCCACTCTGGGTCCTGGATTCCTCCAGTAAATATATATCCTCATTATATAGTATAAATCTATCCCAGGTGTCCCTTGCACTGATTTTACTCCTTTTGAATAAGGTGTATCTTTCCACAGCCATAATCTAGTCCTGGGTCTTACCCACCAAGTCTCAGTCATATCTATGGTGTCAAGTTTACTTTCTTTGCATTCAGATCTTTAGTTTACCCGCTTATTACCTATACTATATACTTTTATATAAGTCAAGGGAAGCCATGAGTTACATTACTGGCTCCTTTCTTGAATCCTATTTTGCATCCTATGAATTTGTGAGCCTGTCTGTGGACATATTCTCTCTACATTCTAGGCAGAAAGAATATTTCTATTGTATCTAGCTTGGTGGATATACATAGATAATTTCCCCCCTCTCCCTTTCCTTTTTAGGTTGAAGCTCTTTGGAATAGATTTACAAGTCATGAGGCAAATAACATTTTTACTGGCATTTATTTAGATTTACTCTACCCTGACTAGGAACCCTTCAGTCTTACATTTGAAGCTGTAGTCCAGAAATCCAAATCCCATTCTCAGAACACTTTTTTTACTCCGCCTTTCATTTCCCAGATCAGTAATTTCCTTTTGAAGTCTTTGCCTTTGATTAGTTGCAATGATGAAAAGGCCACATGTTCATCTAAGGTTTTTAATATTTTTGCCTGAGACTTTGTAATCTTAGCCTTGCTTTTAATAGTCTTTCCAGAAGCAGTGTTTGTCCTCATATGAATAAATAGAATGGGTAGTTGTCATTCAGTTTGATAGGGCTTTGGGGCTTTTCATTGAGAATTGGATGTGTACCCCAGGCATTACAGCTGGCATTTCTTTGTTATTACATCAGGTCAACAAATGGCTATTCAGTACCCCACATCAGGAGTCACCAACTCCTACCACTAGTCTTTTCTTCCTTTGACCTTTATTGAATTTTTGAACATCTAATGTCATGTATGAACTCACATCATCATTTTTTTGAAGGACATGCATCTGCTTCCTCTTTAAGAGAGTCTGTCTTTCTCTTTAAAAATGGCCTCAGGTATGTTTCTTGGCTTCTGGTGTTCAGGTGTCTTTTTGCCTCTCTCCTATCTTTTGCAGACTCTCCTGTGATAACTGACACAATCACAGAACTGGAAAGGACCTCCAAGCCCAACTAGTCTAACCTTTGACTAGACTAAAATGCCCCCTCTGATGTGGTTGTCATACTTTTCTTTGAAAACCTCCAGTGAGATTAAACCCACTAACTCCAGAGACAGTAGCACCCACTTTTGCAGAGTTAAAATTATTAAGGAGTTTTCTTGACAACAAGTCTAAATGCCACCCATCATTCTTAGTTCTGCCTCCTTGGGCTGTGCAGTCTCTAATTCCTCTTCCGTAAGATAACCCTTTTAGTCTTTTCAGATAGTTATCATATATTTCCCCTCCTACCCCCCCAAAAAATCTTCTCTTCTTCGGTCCAAATTTTTCCATTTCCTTTAGTCCATCCCCGTATAGCATGAACTTGAGGTCCTTTCCCATTCTGGGCACCCTCTTCTAGATGCTCTCTAACTTGACTTAAAAAGTGATTTTCAGCACCGAATACAGAACTCCATGTGAGAGCTGACCAAGACAGTCTTCTCTCCTCCTAGAATTATATGATGAAATTAAGGCTTCTGATCCTAACATTCAAGACCCTCTACAGTTGGTTTCTAACTTTACCTTTCCAGTTTTACTGCTCTACATTCCTTCTTATTTACTTTTTACACTTCCGACAGAATGAGCTATTTATCCATCTATATATGCCTGTCTGCATGACTTTGTTTCTGCCATTTCCTATGTCTGGAGGAAGGCCTCCTCTTAGCTTGACTTGTTGACAGCTTGTTCTTCAAGACCCAGCTTGGAAGTCCCCTCTTCCAGGAAGCCTTTCCTGATTCTTCCTAGTAGAAATATGAACTCTCATAGCACTTCAGTGCTCATGTATTTTTCATACTTTATATATAGTTTTATTTGTTTGTGCATGTCTTATCCCTCTAACAAGATTATTAAATTCCCAGACAGAGAATGTTTTATTCATCTCTTAATCTCAGTGCCCAGCACACTGGCTTATCCATAGTAGATACTTATTCAGTATTGTTTGAATTGAATCACAGAATTTGGGAGTTGCAGGGACCTCAGTGACCATCTACTCCAACCCATACCTAGAAGGAACCCTGACTCTGACATACCTAATAAATGATTATCCTGCCTTTACTTGATCTAAAGTTTTAGAACTAAAAAGAAACCTTAAAGATCATCCAGTCTAATCCTCTTAGTTTGACAGATGAGAGCCTTCTGACCCAAAGAGATTAAATGACTTGTTTAGTCACATAGCTGTTGAGAGGCAGAGTAGGGAATCCCTTCCAGATGTAAATCTATGATCCTTTTCCTTCCAGTCTCTTTATTTATCTTTTTTTATCACATTAATTTTCCCAGAATTAAGACACATCTCCTAGTGAAATGAAGATTGGAATTAGGACAATAGCACACAGGTAAGAAATCATCTTTAAGTTGGGTGTTGACCAAAAAAAACCCTATAACACACAGTCCCCCAGCTTTGTTAAAGGAAAGCTTTTCAGAGGTGTTTTGAGGCAGTTCTGAAAGAAGTGGTGGACATGGATGTCTTAGTGGAGGGTACTTCAGGACTTCAGAAGACCTGGGTTGTAGGTGGTATGACTGTAAATCCCCTGACAGAAAGCAATTCTTCTATAACTTTCTAGATCGTTATGTAAAATTTTGTGCCCCAAAACCAACCAACCAAACAAAAAAGACTTCATGTTCCATGATGGTGAACTCTCTGGAGATGAACCTCACTAAACTCAATTAGGTGGACATGACACAATCTGTCTTGAGGCCCGTACTTGCTTCTTTTTAAAGTTTTTGTTGCTGATTTTGTTTTTCTGCTGCTATGATTTCCTGTTCTTTCTGCCTCTCCATTGAAGTTTCCCTGCTAGACAGAGGTATTCGACTGACTACCACACTGAAGGTCTACAGAGCCGTTGTGCTGACCTCATTGTTATATGCTTGTGAAACATGGACAATCTACCAGCACGATGCCAGGAAACTGAATCGCTTACATTTGAACTGTCTTAAGAAGATTCTGAGGATCACCTGGCATGATAAGGTAACAGACACTGAAGTCCTTGCTTGAACTGAACTGCCTAGTATTCAAACTATGCTTCAGAGAGCACATCTCCACTGGGCTGGCCTTGTTGTTCAAGTGCAAAATGTATACTGGTCAAAAAAACTATTTTATGGAGAACTTGCATGGGGTAGGTGATCACATGATGGCCAGAAGAAGCGAAACAAGGATACTTTCAAGGTCTCTCTCAAGAACTTTGAATTTGACTGTGCAACATGGGAGACACTGGCACAGGACCGCTAAGCCTGATGTGCTTGCATCAGAAAGGGTGTTGTGCTCTTTGAGCAAAGCAGAATTGAGACAGCACAAAGTAAATGCAGGATGCACAAATTTGGGATATCTATCCCACATATTCACATGGACTCTCTGTGCCCAACCTGTAATAGGGCATTCCGAGATCGTATTGATCTGATCAGTCATAGTCAGACACACTGAAGTTTTACTTTATCATGGTGATGTCATTTTGGTCCTTTTTGAAAACAAAGGATAGCAACCAACCAACTTCTCCACTGAAGTTTCCCTGCTAGCAAAGGAAAACGGTTAAGAAAAGCCAATCCACACATCAGCTGCACCTGATAGTACTGCCAGCATTCTTTACTCTTAATCATCCATCTTTCTCTATAAAGATTGGAGATATATTTCATCATCTGTTCTCTAACAAGATAAGTCCTTTTAAATTAGAGTTTGACTGCCTTTCATTTCTTTTGTTGAAGTTACTGCAGTCATGTATGTTGTTCTCCAAGTTCTGCTTGCTTTGCTTTTTGTCAGATCATACTAGTCTTTCATACTTCTCTAAATTCTTCATATTTGCTGTTTTTGTGATACGATGATAATATTGCGTTATGGTCACATGCCACAATTTGTTGGTCATTTTCCATGAGCTCCTAGAATCACAGAATGTGGGAGTTGGGAGGGACATTAGTGGCCATCTAATCTGACCTGTGTATGTGAAAGGAGTCTCCACTGTAATGCACCCAACAAGCAACTGTCTAACCTCTGCTTGAAGGCTCCTCTAGGCAGTGCATTCCATTTTTGAATTGTTTGAATTGTTAGGAAATTTTTCTGATGTTGAGGTTAAATGTTCCTCTTTGCAACTTCCTGATCTGCCCTCTGAGGACAAACAGTAAGTCTAATTCCTCTTCCAGGTTCTAGCAAACAGTTGTCATGTGCTCCAGTGAGTCTTCTGTTCTAAAGGCTAAACATCCCCTGTGTCGTTAGCCAATCTTTAGATGTCCTAGACTCAAAGTCTTGACTGCCTCGGATGAAATCCTCTGGGCATACACTTTGCTCCCAGCTTTTTTGTAACCACACAAAAACTGGTTCTGTGGGTTGGTCTATATTTATCAGATCTATATTTCCTTCTTTGACCTATTTGAGCTCTATGCTCAGTAGTAGATTGTTGTCTGTCCTTTGTTCTTAAAGAGGACCGTGACAACAGGAAGGTGAAGCCATGACATGGAAGTGAATTGGATTGAAGTGAGGCAAGGCTGTGCGAAGTCACCAGCCTCACTTTCTCCTCCGAAACCATCTGGGTCCAATGGCAAGAAATAGGTCATGACAACTGGAGATGGCCCAGGATGCAGTGGGAGACCTTGGCCTTTTTAAGCTATTTCGAATTCTCACTTTGACTGAGACGACACCCATTCAGTGATTAAGACTAAGTAAGAAAAGAGCCTAGGCATGACCCCTTTTACCTAATCAAAAAAAAAAAATTTACCAGAGGCACAAGGGGGTGGGGTGCAAACTGACCAATAAATGGGGCTTGGGCTGAGATCTCTTGTTGACCAAATCAGTGAGAGGCAGAGTAAATTGGGTTTAAGGCATGATCATTAAGAAGAAAATCTAACTTGTAAACCCCAAGTTATCTTCCAAGTTTCAGTCATCTAAATTTACATTTCTTTGGGTAAATTTACATTTACCCTGTAGGTAAAATACCCTATGATGGAGGGAGAGGAAGGAGAGGAGGGGACATAAGGAAAGAAAGAAGCTGCATTTCACAGCTGGAACTGGCTGAATCCGTCCCTAGTGGGCAGCTCGGACTTCAGTAGTGAAATGACTACATCAGAAGATTTAGTGATTCTTCTTTAGTAATTTCAAATTTCTACACTGGTTGGAACAGCTCACAGCTCTGCCAGCAGTGTGTATTTCAAGTTCTATTTTTAGTCTTTCCATCTTTGTAAAATCTCCCAGAGCTTGAGCTCTTATGGGCATAGTCTCCAAGACCCTAGAGTTACCTCTGTGCCAAAATGAGGCATCAGGATAGGACTTCAGTGGTGGATTATAAAGAGATAGAGTTGTAAATTTGCTTTTCATTGTAGTAGAGATGACAAATTCATTTAGTTAGAAGAGGGTACAATGGGGAACAATTAGGTTAGATCTGATACATGTTCTGCATCTTTTGAAAGTTTCCAAATCAGGAATTCCCACACTAATGAAAGCATAGGACATATATATATATATATATGTATATATATATATATATATATATATATATACATATATATATATATAGGACATAAGAATATAGGTTTGTAAAGGGATTCTAGGGAACCAATTTTCTGGCTTACTTTCAGCAGGCCTTGAAGCAAGTACCAACAGGTAATAGACTTTGTTAATGTCTAGAGTTCAAATGACAGAACACAGCTTTAAAAGTTTGTTGAGGCAGTGTTCTAAAAGACCACAAGATGGGGACATGAATCCATGAAAGAAGACTTTTTTTTTCTTTTTAAAAAGAAATTTGACACTACCAGTCCCGAGTTGGAATTTTTTTTTTTATTATTAATGATGAAAACAATTTCAAAAGTACTTTTGCTTTCACAGTAGAAGTAGTAATGAAAATATTTTCAAAAATAACCAATTCTAATATTTGCTGTCTATGAAAATGTAGAATTTTTTCCCTTTTCAAATGATAACCATCTTTACCATGGTCTCCAGTGCTCTTTTACCTTTTTCTGTGTCTCTTTGATGACAAACACAAACAACTTTTAGGTATCTACCATGAGTAAGACATTATGCTAGGTATTTGGAATATTAAGCAAATCACTTCCTGGATTTTATGTAGGCAAACTGGACTCAGGTTCTTTCTCTAAGATTGTGCAAGGCTCATTGCTGAAGTCTAACTTCCAATTCACATTTGTATTTTCAGCATTTTACGCAACATACTGAGTTTAAACACTTCTTGTGACAGACCAGAAAGTTAATTTGACCTTAGTTTGTGTAGTGTAGAAAATGAAGGAAGTTGATGGTTCCACTCACTGGACTTGGTCAGACTGTCAATAAATATTTATTAAGTGCCTACTGGATGTCAGTCACTCTGCTAAGCACTGGGGATACAAAGAAAGGCAAAAGACAGTCTCTACTCTCAAGGATCTCATAGTCTAAAAGGAAAGATAATATGCAAACAATTATGTACAAACAAGATAAATAAAGGATAAATCAGAAATAATCAATGGAAAGGAGGAACTACACTTGAGGGAGAATCAGAAAAAGCTTCCTGTAAAAAGTGAGATTTTAGCTGGAACTTGAAGAAAGTCAGGGAATCCAAGGAGATGAGGAAGGAGAACATTCCAGGCATAGAGGAAAGCCAGTGAAAATGCCTGGAGTAGGGAGATGAAGTATCTTGTTTAAAGACTAATGAGGAGGCCAGTGTTGCAGTATCAAAGGGTATTGGAGGGAGGATGAGGGGTGAGGTATACTGTAAGGTGTAAGAATGGTAAGGTAGGAGGTAGTCAGGTTGTGAAGGCTTTCAACCTCAAATAGAGGATTTTATATTTGATCCTACAGGTGGTAAGGAACCACTGGAGTTTATTGTGTTGAGAGGTTGTCATAATAACATTTGAACTTTAGAAAGATCAATTTGACAGATGAGTGGAGGAATGGATAGGATTGTGGAGACCCTTGTGGCAGGGGGCCAAGCAGCAGGCTATTAGCAGGTATAAGGTGATAAAGTGGTGAGAGCAGTATAGAAGGGGCATGGATGGGAAAAATGTTACAGAGGTAACATTGACAGGCCTTGGCAACAGATTGAATGTGGTGGGTGAAAGAGAGTAAGGAGTCCTGGATGACATTAGGTTGCAAGCCAGGGTGACAGGTGCTACCCTCAATAACAACAGGGAAGTTGGAAAGACTTTTTTGGGGGGAGAAGACAACAGGTTCAGTTTTGGACATGTTGAGTTTAAAATGTCATCCAATTCAAAAATCCCAAATAGGTAGTTGGAGATGTGAGAGTAGAGGTCAGTAGAGAGGTTAGGGCTAGATGAAGTAGATTTGAGAGTCATCAGCATTTTGATGATATTGCATCTATGGGAGCTGATGAAATCACCAAGTGAAATAATATAAAGCAGAGGTAGGGAACATGAGGCCACAAGGCCACATGTGGCCCTCTAGGTCCTCAAGTGTGACCTTTGGACTGAGTTCAAATTCTACATAACGTATCCTTTTATTAAGGGAATTTGTTCTGTGAAGTTTGAATTCAGTCAAAGGGCTGCACTTGAGGACCTAGAGAGCCACATGTAGCCTTAAGGCCACAGATTCCTCACACTTGTTATAGAGCAGACTTGGACAACCTGGTAGTATGTAGAGGCCAAAATTAAAATAAGCTAAACTTCTTCAGGCCACAGATAGGTTTTTAGTGGCTTACTTTCCAAGTAAAAGTATAATTAATGATTAAACTATTTTACAAATAAACCATATTTTTAAAAAGGGAAATTACAATTAATATCAATTAATTATACTTATTGCTTAAGATTTATAATTATAGTGAAATTGTTCCTCTCAGACTAGAGATAGACTGATGATGGTTGCTGTGGGTCACATGACAAGCAGGAGAGCGTGCCTAGTGGCAGCCCACCTGCCAGGTTACATGACAGTGACTAGTGGAATGCTGGTTAAGCGGGGCATGGGCAAAGCAATCTTTACTTTCTTTTACATCCTTTGCGTTTTTTTTTTGCCATCTGCCCAAAATCCTCTTGTGGGCCACAGTGGCCGATGGGCCGTATGTTGTGCAGGCCTAGTATAGAATAAGATGAGAAGAGGATGCAGGACCATGGTTAGATGGTATAACTTGGATAAAAATCCAGCTGGGACACCGAGAAAGAGCAGTCATACAAGTAGAAGGAGAACCAGAACAAGGTCATGAAAACCTAGAGAGAAGAGAGTGTCCAGTAGAAGAGGATGATCAACAGTGTCAAAGGCTGGAGAAAGATCAAGAAGGATGAGAATTGAGAAAAGACCATTAGATCTAATAAATAAGTGATCATTGGTAACTTGGAGAGAACAGTTTCAGTTGAATGATGAAGTTGGAAGACAGACTGTAGAAAGTTAAGAGAGTGAGGAAAGGAACTGGAGGCACCTACCCTGGATGGCCTTCTCAAAGTGTTTAGCCACAAAAGAGAAAATAGTATGGCATGATAACAAGGATAGATGGATCAGGAGAGTATTTCTGAGGATGGAGTAGAGACACAGGCTATCCAGTCACGGAGTGATTTAAGATAATATCAATGGGGGCAATCTGCTGGAGAAGACAAGGTAAAATGACATCACATGTTCACTTAGAAGGGTTTATCTTGGCAAGAAGAAGGGAGAGATGGTATGAAGGAGGAGGAGATGGTGGCAGATGGCATCTGAGTAATGAGGTGAAGGAGGGGGAGAAGAGAAAACTCTTCTCTTGGGCTTTTGAATTCAATTCAAAAATTGAATGCCCTCAATTTTTTTAGTGAAAAGTATAAGGTATGTTCTCAGCAGAGAGAGTGGAGGGAGGGGGAGCCTTGAGAGGCCTGAGGAGGTATGACAAGGTTTGGAAGAATCACTGTGGAGAGTGAGTTCATTAAGGAGATGTAGAAGGATTGTTAAGCAGCAGGGAGGGCCCAGTTGAGGTGATGTAATGTAAATTTGTAGTGGATCCAGGCCACACAGTTCCATTGTTCATTCAGCAGCACGTATGTAGGAATGAAGGCAGCAGATGATGGGAGGGATCCAAGGCTGAAACTTGACAGGGAAAGATCATCAATGGAATAAAGGGGCAGGGGCCATATGGATGAATACCAGGGCTTAAGGGTTGCCAGGCAGGAGAGGGAGAATGACAATAGATGTCACTACAGCCTTGGTTCTGAACACAAAGCATGTGCACTTTGCATATACTTATTAGCTGTGTGACCCTGGGTAAGTCACTTAACTTCCATCTGCCTTAGTTTCCTTAATTATAAAATGGGGATTGTACTGGCACCTATCTCACAGGGTTGTTATAAATCTCCAATGAGATAATAGTTGTAAAGTGCTTAGCCCAGAACCTAACACATAGTAAGTACATAATAAATACTTGTTCCTTTCCTTTTGCCTATCCAGGGCTACTTAAACTTTTTTCACTCCCAAATCCTTTTTCACAACAGTCATTGCCATTGCATATCTCGAGGGCATGCACAGTGCATGCTTTGTGTTTAGAACCAAGGCTGAAGTGAAGTTGTGCAATGCAGCTGGGGCAAGCTCTGATAGAAATGCCTTTGATTCATTACCCATTTGATTTTTAATGAACTTTTGGTTGTTGTGTGTTTAGGAACCTTTTACTATTGCCTGTATGGGGTCACGACCCACAGTTTAAGAAGTGCTAAATTGGATACCTCTTATCTGATTCACACCAAACCATTAACAACTGCTTTTTGAGTCTGATCATTCAACCATTTCTCTGATTATTTTATTGTCTAACTCATATCCTCTAATATTCTCTACAAGAATAATATGAGAAAATTTATCAAAATACTTGCCATAATCTTGGTAAACTCTACACAGTATTACCCTTATCCTTCAATTTAGTAGTACTGTCAAAAAAGGAAATGAGGTTAGTTTGACATGATCTGTTGTTGTTGTAGCCATACTTGCTCTTTGAAATGATCAACCCCCTTTCCAGATGTTATTCTAACATCTCTTTAAATATTCTTTTCAAACTGCAAAAATCCACTTTCTTTCCCCTCTCCCAAATTGAGGAAAATAGAAAAACAAAGCCCCTATTACAAACATTCATAGACAAGCAAAACAAATTTCCATATTGCCCAGGTACTGAAAAATATGTATGTCTCATTTTTTAACTTCCTAAGAGATGGGTAGCATGTTTCATCATTAGTCTCCAGGAGCTGTAGTTGATTATTAGGCTGATCAGAGTTCCTAAATCTAAGTTGTTTGACTTCACAATTGTCTTTGTATAAATTGTTCTCCTCACTTTACTCTGTATCAGTTCATACAAATCTTCCTAAGTTTCTCTGAAACCATCACTTTCATAATTTCTCATAACATAATAGTAGGGGTGGAGCTAAGATGGCAGAGTAGGACGATGCACACCCCACAGCCCATAAAATACCTGTGAAGAAAACTCTCAACAAATTTTAGAGCAGCAGAAGCCACAGAATAATGGAGTGGAGGAGATTTCCAGCCCAGGGTGACTTGAAAGGCTGCCAGACTCAGAGCAGAACCCAGTCAAGCCTTGGTGCCTAGAGGAGGACCAGAGCAGGCCTCAGGGGTAGAATCCCCAGCAGCAGTAGCTGTGGTTTACAGATCCCTCAACTCACCAGTGCCAAAGGTCAGTGAGTGGATTTTTTCAGCTGACCCAAAAGGGAGCAGGGTCTTCCCATAGCTCCAGCCTCAGGAGGCAGCAATAGGAGCAGCTCCCACAGCAGCCTGCATCCATTGTTGGATCGTAAAGCCTCTGGGAGAATCGAGCAGCTTATCTGAATCTCAGCCTCCAGTGCTGGCTTGGTGGAACTGGAGGCCAGGTGGCTATGGAGGAGGAACTCTGTTACTCAGATTCTGGGCACAAAAATTTCTTGTTGCTCCCAGACTAGTGTACATGCTTGACTGTGCCACCTTGGAGGAACTGAGATCTTACAGATCCCCAGAGTATACCCTACTCTTGACAAAGGACCCAAAAGTCAAGCAGCTGATTGGGAAAATGCCCTAAAAAGGGGAAAAAAATAAGACTACATATATAAGGTTACTTTCTTGGTGAACAGATATTTTCTCCCATCCTTTCCAATGAAGAAGAGCAATGCTTACCATCAGGGAAAGACATAAAAGTCAAGGCTTCTGTATCCCAAACATCCAAAATAAATATTCAGTGGTCTCAGGCTATGGAAAAGCTCAAAAAGGATTTTGAAAATCAAGTAAGAGAGGTGGAGAAAAAATAGGAAAGAAAAATGAGGGAGATGCAAGAAAATCATGAAAAGCAAGTCAACAATTTCCAAAGGAGACCCAAAAAAATGCTGAAGAAAATAACACCTTGAAAAACAGGCTAAC
>JAQQSK010008696.1:0-13400 GCA_028658325.1 Potorous gilbertii
TGCGTCTGTGGGTGGAGGGACCTTCGCAGCTGCCGGAGATTCAGGCCGGGGCGGGGGAGGGGAGCGCTCAGCTGGGCAGGGCTGTGCTCTCGTCCAGGGTACCTTTGCGGTCGGTTTTTCAGGGCTCTCTGCAATGGAAATCTCCTTCACTGTGTTGCTGCGCGGCTTCCACTGTTCCAGACTTCGTCAGGAGTTCATTTTACAGGAAATCTATGGGCTGTGGGTTCGGACCTAGCATAGGTGAGTCTTTCTACTCCGCCATCTTGGCTCCGCCCCCGCTCCATCCTAATTTTCAAAGAACTATTTTCTTCAGTGAGCTTTTGAACTTCCTTTTCCATTTGGCTAGTTCTTCTCTTCAAAGCATTCTTCTCCTCATTGGCTTTTTAGGCCTCTTTTGCCATTTGAGTTAGTCTACTCTTTAAGGTGTTAATTTCTTTAACATTTTTTGGGTCTCCTTTAGCAAGCTGTTGATTTGTTCTTCATGGTTTTATTGCATCATTCATTTCTCTTCCCAATTTTTCTTCAACCTTCCTTACTTGATTTTCAAAATCCTTTTTGAGCTTTTCCATGGCCTGATACCATTGCATATTTATTTCGGAGGATATGCCTGCAGAAGCCTTGACTTTTAGACCTAAATTGTTCCTCCTCATCTGAAAGATGGAAGAAAATACCTTCTCACCAAGAAATTAACCTTCTATTGTCTCATTCTTTTTCCCTTTTGGGGGCATTTTCCTAGTCAGTTATTTGACTTTTGAGTTCTTTGTTTGGGCCAAGCTCAGGGCTAAGGTTCAGATCAGTGGCTCAATTCTCCCAGGGGCTTTAGGTGAAGATCTCTCAGTGCTTCCATTTCAGACTGCACTTCCCTCTCCTAGGTGAAGGGACCCTCCCACTGACCTTTGAAGATGTTTGTAGGTTGAACAATCTGGGAACTGGTGGTACTGGTGGCTCCCTGAAGTCTGTTCAGGGTCCTGTCCCTGCCATAAAGGCCTGTGCTCCATACTTTCTGGGCTGTGCTGCATACATTCCATGACTTCTGGGCTGTGCTGTGCTAATTATTTATTTTATGAAATAAAAATTTAAAATTTTATTTTACACTTACCAAAGTCATGGAAAGAGGACATAATGAAAACAGGGGTTGGTGTGTACTCCAGTTTGATTATAATATAAAATAAATGAAAGTCAGTAACAAGAGATGAAAGAAGAAAGCTTGAAGCAGGGTTTGACAAAGTTGTAAATGCTAATATGATTTATCCCTATGATCTTTTGAGTTTTTCCACCATGTTTTAGGAACCGTATCATTGGAAAACCTTAGCCTCCTGCAAGATCAAATGATCTCATGCCTCATCACTGCCCTCTGCTCCTCTGATTAAAGAGTAAAGGCAGGCACTCCAAAACTTCCAGTTAAGGAGGAGGCTCAGGACATTTCTTACCTGGCTGCACCACTTTAAGACTTTTCTGGCTTCTCCATTTTGTCCCTCATCCATATTGGGTACCACCCAGAAATCTGCATTTCAGTTTTCCTTTGTGTATTGTCTTTTCTCATTAGATTACGAGCTCCTAGAGGGCAAGGATTATCTTTCATTTTTGTGTTTGTATTCCCAACGTTTACCACAATGCTTGTCACATAGTAGGTGATGAATAAATATTTTAGACAATAAACAGTATCTGAAGTTTTCATTTTATTCTTTAGGCAATGGGTTTTTGAGTAGTAGAATGACAGAATAATAGTTGTACATTAAGAATGATAATGTTAACGTTAATGATATGATACATTGATTGGAGAAGGGATAGAGGGAAGAAAATAATACCAGGAAGATTGTTTTCCAGATTTTGTCATCATCATCATCATTTGTTGACAAAAAGAAGATGGACTTATGACCTATGATGATTGTAGTGATGTAGTGGAAGTGAGTGTCTGTGTGTGTGTGTGTGTGTGTGTATGTGTGTGTGTTGTGAAGGTAGAACTGAAAAGATTTCTTAATCGATTGTATGTGTTTGAATGTGTATAGGGGGTGAAATAAGGGAGAAGGAAGGTGACTCCAAGTCTTCAACCCATCATAAGGATTGTAAATACACAGAAATAAAGAACAACCCTGAAGAAAAGAAGGAAAAGGTGTCCACTACCTGTATGACCTTGGACAAATCATTTAACCTATCGTATCTTTAGTCTGAAACTGGTTAATGCTATGACAGTGGGTTTGCGCCTTAATAGCCTAGCCTGTGTAAACATATCATATCAACATTATATATGGAAATACAAGCTATGTCTATCACTCTTTATCTCTGTCTCCTTAGTATTTCTCTTTTTCTATGACTAGCACATTTATAGATCACTTTATGATTTCTTATCCCCCAATATCTATCATCCAGATATAACAGATATCATTCTCAACTCTTTACTCTCTCTCATCTCTCATAACCAAACTGCCTTGAAGTTCTATGAATTTTACCTTAGTAATATTTCTCACATATGCTTCCTTCTTTTGTCTGTGGAGACAAAAGTTTGAGTCTGCCACCACCTTGTAGAGACCCATATCACCTCAAACCTAAATTATTTCAATATCCTTCTGATCTGTTACTATTCTCAAGTTTCTCCCTACTTTACAGCATCCTCCATTCATGTATCAAAGTAATTTTTCTAAAGAAAAGTTCTGATCAAGTCATTTGACTGTATTATCCCCTATTCAACAAATTATAGTGACTCCATATTACCTCTAGGATCAAATAAAAATCCTCTGACTCTTAAGGCCGTTTAGACTCTGTCCCATTCCTACATTTCCTATCTTATTATACCTTAATCCATTCCACAATCCAGTGACAATGGCCTCTTTGCTTTTCCTCACATAAGTCACTCCATCTCCCAAACTTGTGCATTTTCTCTGATTTTGCCCCATAACTATAATTTTCTCCCTACTTATCTCCATCTCCTGAGTTCCCTGACTTCTTAAATGTTAACCTCTTCAAGCAGGTTTTCCCAATTCCCCTTAATGCTAAAGCCTTCCCTTTAAGATTAAATAAAATTATTCTTTCAGTATCTTGTTTGTATATAGTTTTTTATATGTTATTTCCCCTGTCAATCTGTGAACATCATGAGAGAAGGGAGTTTGTTTGCTTTCTCTTAAGAATTCATAGAGTTGTTTGTCTCATCGGGTATTGGTTTGTTTTCCTTTGCCTTGAGATTGACATTCATAGATGTCTAGACTCATTTAGCAAATTTGGAGGCCACATTTCCTCCTGTTATTAATATGTTCCCCATTAATTTCTCCACTTATTCTCAAGGCCTTTGAGTGTTCTTCCTCCTGAGATCTTTGGTAATTATGATATTTTTTTCTATATATCCCCTTTATTCATTTTCTGACTCCTCCTGTGATATGACTACTTTTCTTCTAAGGGTTGAGCTTCAAAGCTATCTCAGTCTCCTATCATGCTGATCAATTCATATTTTACTGGACTCACTCTGCTTTAAGTGACTTCTGGCATTACAGAACTGGCCCCAGTGCCATGGTGAACCCTTTCCCTTGAGTTTAGTGGAGTGCCAGACTAGCTCCCTCTATTTCTCAGCAATCTGGCTGAGTACCATTGCAACATAGCATTGCCACATTACCGTTCTAGCCAGGACAAGCTTCTACCTTTCAGTTGTCCTGGCACAGGGAGGATGGGATGGGAGGAAGGAGCGAAGAGATTAGTTTTGTTGGAAACATGTGAGTCAGCAGATGTAGTTCTTCTAGAGCCTAGTGGCTGGTGGTGGAGAGGGTGCGGAGTGGTTTAGGAATTAGTCTTCAGGGGTTAGGGATTAGCCTTCTCAATTTTCAATTCATCAGCTTTTCATGTTGTTAGGTTAGTTGGCACCTTAGATAGTGGACACAGTTGACAGTGTATGTGTGTGTGTGTGTGTGTGTGTGTGTGTGTGTGTGTAATTCCTATTTTGGAGAGGTTTGAGAGGTTGTGAAGATCAGAGACAGTATCTAGTATTTCATTTCTGGGTCATATGACTCAGAATTCTCTGCATTTTAAGTTGGCTATTGCACTAGTTACTTTTGATTATCTCCTTTTTCCTTCTCTTTCTTTTCCATTTTTTGTTTCAACGTTTCCTTAGTTCAGAGGAGTTGACATGTAAACAAATGATATCAATTTTAAAACAAAATAAAATGATACAAGATACCACCATCTCCAAAGATCATCATATCCTTCACCAAAGGAACTCTCTCATAATTTCTCCACAGTAAAAAAGAAAAATCACTAATCAGAGGAGAAACCAAGTTATAAATTCCAAAACACTTGGCTCTAATTCCCATAGTCCTCTAACAATTACAATAACTTACATTTTTTTACAAAGTTTACAAGGTGAATCAAAATGCATATTTCACTGCTCAGGAAGAATTCATATGACTGAGAGGATGGAAAGAGCACCCAGCTAAAAATCTGCCCAAGTGGGGCTACAGATGACCTGGAAATGCATAACTACATGATCACTTCTGTCCCATTTGTTTTTTTAGCTCTCCTCCTCCCTACGGGGTTGATCCTAGATAAATTACTTAATCTTATGGAAAAGTTCATAGGAAAAAAAAGTAGTAGAGTTGGATTAAATGATCTCTAAGATCTCTTTTCACTGTTTATATGAGAGAGTAAATAATACAACCAGGACCTGAACTCATGTGTTCCAATGTTCTCTATGCTACTTCAGAGTTCCTTAATGACTGCAGCATAGGCACAAAAGAGTGATGGATGGATTCACTATTGGCATATGCCCCCAAATGGTCAAAGATAGAGAACCAAAATACAGAATGAGAAAATACGCATAGAGACATTATTTGTAGTAGCAAACCAAACCAAAACTGGAAAGAAAATGAGTTCTTATTTAGTGGAGAAATGGCTGTTCATATTGTGGTATATGATATGACTATAATGAATTATTGCCGGTAACATAAGAAATAAGGATTATGAGGAATTCAGGAAAACATGAGAAGATTTGCATTAAGTGATGCAAAGTGAAGAAAACAGAACAAAGGTAAAAAATGCGTATTTACAACAATAATCTAGAGGACAAAAGTGATGATGAAGAGGATGATGATGATGATATACAGTGTGTTAAGATTTATAAAATGCTTTGCAAATATTTCATTTTGTTTTCACAATAACCTCAGTATGTAGGCATTATGATCTCTATTTTATAGGAACTGAGGCAGAGAGGTTTTGCCCAAGGTCACAAAGGTGAGAAGTATCTGAAACTAGATTTAAATGTAGATCTTCCTGACTCCAGGTCAAGTGCTCCATTCTCTGCAACACCAAGCTGGTAATTGAACTCTCATGAATTGTAATGAACAACTTGAGTTCCAGTGAATTGTTAATGAAACACTCCCTCTTCCTCTTAATAGAGTAGTAGACTGTTATGGCTGTGGAATATAGTATATGCTGTCAAAAAATTGCCACTGCTTTGGATGTAGAATCTTAAAAAGGGATTAAGAATCTGACTAGGGGTTAGTGAATTTTTAAAAATATATTTTAGTAACTGTATTTCTCTGTAGTTGTTTGTCTTTAGAATTCTATGTGTCTCATTTTATTCATTAAAAAATTATTCTATGAAGGGAGCCATAGGTTTCAGTAGACTATAGAGATTATGATACAAAGGGAGAAGAAAATAAGCATTTCTGTAGTGCTTACTATGTGCCAGGCACTGTGCTAAGTGATTTTTACAATCTTACAGTCACCCTGTAAGGTAGGTGCTGTTATTACATCCACTATACAGCTGAGGAAACTAAGGCAAAAAGAGGGTGAGTGATTGCCCAGGGACTAGATTTGAAGGAAGATCTTCCTGACAACAGGCCACCAAAGTATCCATTGTGCCACCAGCTACTTTCATAAGATAATTTTCACGTAATAATTTTTGTATATTTGTATCTTTGAAACAAATAGCAAATTGTGCATAGCAGATTTACAGTTTAATGTGCAATCACCTTTTTTATTCTACTATGTTAATACATATTTTATTACATAAATTAAAAATAAAATTTAAAAAATCTTATATTCAGTCTAAAAGATTAAGTCTACATTGTTCCAAGGTTCATAGTATACAATTATTATAGAATTAAAATCCTGCATCACAACTATAAAAAAGGAAAGCCTTGACTTAGATGTTTTCATTTATTACAAGGAAGGATTTGATGTGGTTGGATGTGGAGTTAAGAAGAAATGACTGGTATTTTTATACCAGAACAGAAGTCTTTACAGTCACAAGAGACCATCTCAGAACCTGCCCACCCCTACTCCAATATGCTACTTAAAGAGCAAAGGTTTTCCTACCCAGACAATTTCATTAGAGAAAATGGCCACCTTAGTGGAAAATGTCTCAGGTTTTAGAAGAAGCTCTGTGTGTTTCACACAATCTTCATAATGAAGGCACTAGACTAGAGATGCTGGAAGCCAGAAGAGAAATGCAATTGAGGCCAAATAAAAATGGTGACAAGGTGGGATGGCCTTGATATCAAACTCACTCCAAGAAAAGCTACTTGCAGGCTTGCAATAAGAGCTGATAGAGAAGGGAAAACAAATTCACTCTGATGAGGTTAATGTACAACTGCAGGCAGTTCTGAAGACAGAAGCTTCTGGAAGCAGCTGATTTAAGAGCCTGGATTTCTTTAATCCACTTTTCATCAATGTGCATTTGTTCTGGACGGCTAAGGGGATGTTCAACCCCGCCCCCCTCCCCTCCAAACTATAATTTAAACAAATAAAAGCCTCTCCAAAGGACTAGTGTTTTTGTGAAAGTTTAGAACTCCAAAATTGGTCTTTTCTCCTCGTCCTCCTCCTTTTTATTCATAAAGACTAAAGGCAAGAACCCCAGTTGGCAATACCTTATTTTAGCTCAATCCATCAGCAATTCCAGGAATTAATAATGTATTGATATCATGTGCTAGTAGTAGCATAAAATTATCTATAAATGTTTAATAAATATTTTGTAATGCTTTGGGAACACATGTTATAAATGATAAATAAATAACAATGCATTCCTTATGAAATATTTATCTGCATTGTGGTTATTGTTATGCTATAACTGGTCGAGAAGCCATTACTAACAAAGTGAATGCAGTTATCAGAGTTATAGATATGTTTAGTAAGTCATTTATAATAAAATGCGTAACACTTAAAATAAAGGCATGGGAAGCAGTTGTTGATAGATTATAACTGTCTAGCACACCATTCACACTAAGCTGTAGTCAGATCTAAATGATGTGCAACCATTTAATAAACTTTCCTATTGGAATGTATGGCCTGGTTGGTGCTAACACACTGTAAATTATTGGGAAGCTACTTATATATTAATCAGCACTATTACTGATTGTAACATTGCCAGAGCATTAACTCTCCAAAACAGTCAGAGGGAAATCTTGGGAAATGTTTGTGTTGATTTTAATGAGCTGGCTGACTCATGTGGCCTAATGGTTATCTACAGAGGAATTTTTGCACACAGATAATGCAGGAGGTCTCTCGTGCATTGTAATAAGAAGGCCGCTATACAAACAAACCCTAGACCTACATACAAACCCCAGAAAAGATAAAATGTTACCAGTCAGTGTCTGAAATCTCACCCTTAAAGTCATCCCTTTGGATTAGGATGTTGTATCCATAAGGCTGCTATAGAAGTATATATTACTTGGAAAGGGTAACATTTGAATATGTCGGCAATTTAACTCATTTGCAAGTGTTAGTTCATCAGATTAGTTAGTTATTGTCTGGTAAAAACAAAGAAAAATATTCCTTTTATAGAATAGTACCATGAATTACATTAAATAAGGATTATTGCAAACTTTCAAGAGAGGAGAGACCTAACTCTTATGGAATATTCTGCCCAAAGTTACGCAGCTAAAAATCTGCCCAATCTGATCTACTTATTACCTGGAAATGCATAGCTCCACTATTCCTTCTGTCCCAGTTGTTTTTTTTCTTTCGTACCTTAGATGAGAAGTGTTGGAGATTGAATGCTCTGGGTGGTGAATCTGTGAGCTTCAACAGATCAGAAGAACTTCTAGATGTCTGGGAACTGGAATCCATGCCAAAATTTATACCCAGCAATCTAGCTCAGCAATGAATTGATGCCACTGTCAAGACTCTGGGTCCTACAAGCAAGGGAGAAATTCTGTCAGCTAAGTTGCATTTGGAAATGAATTTGCAACACATGCTTTAAAATTTTGCCCCTTCTCCCTAGGTACTGAAGTGGTAAAGGGGGAAATGCGCCCTTAGTTGGAGCAGAAATGTTGGTACTTCTGTTCTTACCATATCTTCTCAGTAAATATCTTTTTTAAAAAGCTAATTGGAACAGCTGCTTTAATGACACTGGAGTCCTAATCACTAGTGATTGCTATTGGAGAGAATACCGTGAAATGGGGGTCTCCAGCATTAGAGAAGACACCCAAAATATCTCAAGGGCCCTTATAGAAGCAAGAGGTGAAGACATAGCTAGTTATGCTTGACTCTAAGATAATTACTAGTCAGTTTAAGAAGGAGCTGGGACAAGGAACCTCAGAGTGGAAAAAGGCTACTGCAGAGGTGATGGAGTAGGGTAAAGAAAATCCATAGAATCAGGTTCTCTTGGAGGAAAGTGGGTCTGAAGTAGATCATAGGGTCATAGACTTGGGTTGGGGAAGGACCTTCAAACTCAATACTGCCATCATACAAAAGAGGAAATGGAGAAATTTAGTGATTTGCTGAAAGTCACCCAGGTAAAAATCAGCAGTTTGGGGATTCAAATCCAGTTTGCTTTGATTTCTGGTCTAGCACTGCATCATGCTGAGGTGTAATGGAGGACACTGGGCAGCCAGGAAGCAAAATCTAAAGAGATGTGTAGGCATAAACTTGATGATCCTTATAAGTGAGCCAGGTCTAGGGACCTGTGAGCAGTGATTCAGCTAGGCAGCATAGTCAGGTCAACTAGCATTTATAAAGTACTTATTATGTACTAGGCATCGTGCCAAGATGATGAGGTTAGGAACAAAAGGCAAAAACAGCCCCTGCCATCAAGGAGTTTACATTCTAATGGGAGAGTAAATATACAAAAAATTGTTGTTTGTTCTTCTTTTCAAAGAAGACCGATGATATCATAGGGTGATGTCTTGATTCTTGGCATGAATTAGATTTAAGTGAAGCCTTCAGTGTTACTCTTGTTTAGAGGCAAGCCAAAAGTCAGGACAACTAAGATGAACCAGGATGAAGTAGATGACCTTGAAGTCTTTGATGTCTAACCAAACTCTAAGAGTTCCCCAATGTCTGCTTCAACCACCTTCATGACCCTTGCAATAAGTTCCTATCCACCCACACTAGTGGAGAAAGTCTTCACATGTTGTGACCCTAACTCACTGAAGGGTTTCAGACCTTTAGGTTGCCCTTAACCTGTTTTAGCCTGTCTACCAAGATGGTTTTACCAGGGTGTGGCTACTGAACATACTGTAGCTTCTTGGAGCCATAGAACAGAGTTGGGTGAAAGCGGACACCAAAGGTAGATGAGCAACCTTGAAAAGGGCTCAGTAAGCTCTCATACCAGAGGTGATAGTCTTCCTAAACACCCATACACCCTAAATACAAACAATTATGTGCTTATGAGGTATATACAGGCTAACTTTGGTGTGATATCAGACAGAAAATAAGTACTAGCCCTGAGAGACATTGCAAAAGGTTTCATATACAAGATGGAATTTTAGTTGAGACTTGAAAGAAAGCAGGAAGGCAAGGAGATAGAGATTACAGAAGAAAAATGGACATGGGGATATACAATGAAAATGCATAGTCAGGAGAGGGAATATCATGTATGAGGAGCAGTAAGGATTTCAGTGTTACTGAAATGTAGGACACATGGAGGGGAAATAGGGTATAAGAAGACACAAAGATAAGAAGGGATTGGGTTATGAAGGGTTTTTAAAGTCCAACAGAGGATTTATATTTGATCTTGAAGGTATTAGGAAGCCACATGGTAAGACTTGTACTCCAAGAAGATCACTTTGATAGTTAAGTGGAGAATGGATTCGAGTACGATGAGACTTGAGACAGAGACCAATCAGCAGGCTATTGCAATAGCCCAAGTAGAAAGTCATGAGGCCCTGAACCAGAGTGGTGGTAGTATGTGTGTATGGGGGAGGGAAGGGGGCAGAAGGGTGTACATATGAGAAATGTCGTGAAGGTTGAATCCACAAGACTTGTAAACAGATAAGATGTAGGAGGTGAGAGTGAGTAGGCAAGGGTAACACTTAGGTTATGAACCTTAGTAAATAAGAATATAGTTCTGCCCTTGACAGCAATAAGGAAATATGGAAGAGGGAAGAGATTTTTTTTGAATGGGGGAGAAAATAATGAAATCACTTTTAGGTATGTTGAGTGTAAGATGTCCCCAGGAATCCAATTCTAGATGCCCAGGAGGCAGTTTGAGATACAAGAGTAGATGTCAGAAGAGACATTAGGGCTGGATAAACAGGCCTGAGGATTATCAGAATAGAGATAATAGTTGAATCCATGGAAGCTGATGGGATCATCAAGCAAAAAGTATAGAGGGAAAAAAGAAGGGGGGGTGGGTGCTATTGCTTCCTATGCTATATAATTAAATCAGTTTCTTTCTCCAGTCAAACAAGTTGGTACTAGTTCTACTCACTCTCTTTTACACTCCCATTCTTGTTTTCCCCTTATTTTTTAGAATAATATTACTTATTTTGTTTGTTATATCAAATTATAGTCTTTAATCTAATCTTTCTCTAGTGATGTGGCTGTAAACCTGCATTCCTAAATCTTATAACAGTAGAATACACACTCTAACTATTCCTATGAATCTGGAAAAGCAACATTTGTGGGTTTTGTGACAGACTACTTCTTTTGGGATGGATATACCTAGTGGAAGTCAGACAGGTTGGTCATCAGACGCTTGTATTTTGAGAGAGATGGCATGAAATAAGGAAATTTTCTAGAATCTCCTATCTCTTCCCAGTCCAATCTATTTTGTATGTAAGTCATTTTTCAATATTTTTATCATCTTTCCAATTCCTTTACCCCAGAACTTCACACGCCTTGTTACTTATTGCATCAAGAATAAATTCTTCTGACTAACTTTCAAGATCCTTCATAAGTATACAACTTTATCCTGTAACTATTTCCCAATATATTCCAATTTTACTATCTCATAAACATGTCGTGCTTATACTCATTTTCTAGTTTTTTTTCTTGTGACTTACCTTATCTGAAAAAATCTTCCCCCATCACATATCCAAATCTTTTCAATCCTTTGAAACCCATTTTGAATCATATTCTTCCATGAACTTAAGCTACATCAACTATGAATTAAAAGCTTTTGTGCAAACAAAGTTATGACAGCTATAATGAAAAGAAAATCTAAAAACTAAAGGGAATAGGATAGAAATGGAAAATATTTCCAAGAAAAATCTTATTTCCAAGATATACATAGTATTGATTTTGTAGAAAAAAATATATATTTATATTTGTGTATATATATGCATATGTGCATGCAACTATTTCTGTCTTCCAAGCCACATTGATCTGTTTTCTATAAAATCTTAAAACATTGATAACCCATATTATAAAAATTACCATTTAATGAGATGCCATTTTACATTGTCCTCATATTATTTCACATCAGGTTCATATACCCATCTTGTCTGTAAGTTACTTGAAATGAAGGGCTATTTTATATTCTCCATGTTCCCTGAAAATCCTGGCAAAATTCTGGAAATGTCAAACTGAAGGAGGTGGTATTTTGAGCCCAGAGAAACGTAAAGCCAGAAAAACAGATTTTGTTATTGTTGTTTCTAGAGCTGGAAGGTACCTCAGAGACGAACTCTTCCACTTTGCAGATGACAAAACTGAACTCAAGATGTCATGGATTGTTTAGAGGTTATAACTTGCTTAAAGCCACATAAATATAACTTGCACCAAATTAAAAATTAATGTTATACTAGAAAGAGTATGTCAACCCTATTCCCCAACAACAATATTATAAAAGTTCCTCTCTCTATCTATACCTTATAAAAATGCAGCACTCCATTAGCTGCATAATGTAAAATGACCTAAGTTTGTTAATGTTGGTCATCTCCTGACTAACTTTGATGTTAGCTTCAAGTGGAAAAAGACATATTTGTTCCAAATGCTAAACCAAATTAGTAAATTATCCAGGAAGTCATTTAGAAGTTAGAATTTCTTTGTAATCCTTTGCACCATAAAACTGCATAGACCTCTATTATTCTGTGAATCAGAAAGTTAAATGAGGGATGAAAGGGAAGAGTGAAGTGGTGAGGGGTGACAGGTATAAATATAGGGCAGAAGAATTTGTTGCAGATATTATTTGATACAGTTATAAAATTTTTGACTGTTGGCGGAGCCAAGATGGCGGAGTAGAAAGACTCACATATGCTAGCTCCAAACCCACAGCCCATAATTATCTATAAAAAGAACTCCCAACAAATTCTGGAACAGTGGAGCCATGCAGCAAAAGGGGTGAAGGAGATTTCCATCCTGAAAAACCGATCCCAAAGGTTCGTCGCGCACCGGACAGGAGTGGAGCCCAGCCCTGCCCTGGCCACATGGAACCGAGAGGAGCAGATCCAAGCAGGCTTCAGGAATGGAATCTCCAGCAGCTGCGAAGGTCCCTCCACCCACAGATGCACAGGTCAGTAAGAGAGACAGGCTGAGAGGGAAGCAGGGTTTCTCCATGACTTGGGCCCCCTGGGAAGCAGCAGCAGAGGTAGTGGGCAGCCAGAGGGTCCCAGACCAGGCAGGAGCTCGGCAGGACCTCGAGTCCATTACAGAAGGTCTCTGCATAAACCCCCTGAGGGAACTGAGCCTGGGAGCCGGCCCTGCCCCCACCTGAGCACCAGAACTTAAGCTCACATTGAATAGCAGCCAGGCCTGCTGCTGAAAGCCCTGAGGTTGGGGAGCAGCATTTGAATCTCAGACCCCAAGCACTAGCTGGGCGGATCTAGGCGCGGGTGGACAGGAATCTCAAAAGTCAAGTAAATGGCTGGGAAAATGCCCAGAAAAAGGGGGAAAAAAATAAGACCATAGAAGGTTACTTTCTTGGTGACCAGATGATTTCACCATTCCTCTCTGACGAAGAAGACCAATGCTTACCATCAGGTAAAGACATAGGAGTCAAGGCCTCTGTATCCCAAACATCTGAAATAGATATCCAATGGACTCAGGCTTTGGAAGAGCTCAGAAAGGATTTTGAAAATCAAGTTAGACAGGTGGAGAAAAAACTGGGAAAAGAAATGAGAGAGATGCAAGAAAAGCATGAAAAATGGGTCAATACATTGATAAAGGAGACCCAAAAAATGTTGAAGAAAATAACACCTTGAAAAATAGGCTAACTCAATTGGCAAAAGAGGTTCAAAAAGCCAATGAGGAGAAGAATG
>JAQQSK010008697.1:0-13400 GCA_028658325.1 Potorous gilbertii
TAATTTCTTGGTTTCTCCTAAAGTCATTAGCCTCCATCTGTTCCATTCTAATTTTGAGAGAACTATTTTCTTCAGTGAGTTTTTGCACCTCTTTTTCCACTTGTCTAATTCTGCTTTCTAAAGCATTCTTCTCTTCATTGGCTTTTTGAACCTCTTTTGCCAATTGAGTTAGCCTATTTTTCAAGGTGTTATTTTCTTCAGCATTTTTTGGGGTCTCCTTTATCAAGGTATTGACCTGTTTTTCATGCTTTTCTTGCATCTTTCTCATTTCTTTTCCCCGTTTTTCCTCCACCTGTCTAACTTGATTTCCAAAATCTTTTTTGAGCTCTTCCATGGCCTGAGCCCATTGAATATTTATTTTGGATATTTGGGATACAGAGGCCTTGACTTCATGTCTTTCCCTGATGGTAGGCATTGTTCTTCTTCATCAGAAAGGAAAGGAGGAAATAACTGTTCACAAAGAAAGTAACCTTCTATGGTCTTATTTTTTTTCCCGTTTCTGGGCATTTTCCCAGTCAGTTACTTGACTTCTGAGATTCCTTTCCACACCCACCTCGCCTCCAGATCTGCCCAGCTAGTGCTTGGGGTCTGAGATTCAAATGCAGCTTTCCAGCCTCAGGGCTTTCAGAGGGGGCAGGGCTGCTGTTCAGTGTGAGATTAAGTTCAAGTACTCAGGTGGGGGCAGGGCCACCACACGGGGCTCAGTTCCCTAAGGGTGTTTATGTGGAGACATTCAACAATGAATCTGAGCTCCTGCCTGCTTTGGGAGCTCCTGTCCACTGCTGCCTCTGCTGCTGCCTCCTGAGGGGGCCTGAGTTATGAGGACACCCTGCTCCCCTCTTGGCAAGCCAAACAGCCTCTCTCACTAACCTTTGATGTCTGTGGGTTGGTGGACCTGCGTGGCCACTGGAAATTCTGTCCCTGAAGCCTGCTCGGATCTGCTCCTCTCAGTGCCACACGGCCAAGGCAGGGCTGGACTCTGCTCTGGGTCTGGTGCACAATGAACCTTTGGTGTTGGTTTTTCAGGGCTCTCTGAAACAGAAATCTCCTCCCCTTCGTTGTTGTATGGCTTCCACTGCTCCAGAATTTGTTGGGAGTTCCTCTTTACAGGTAATTTATGGGCTGTGGGTTCGGAGGTAGCATATGTGAATCTTTCTACTCTGCCATCTTCTGAAATTCAAAATTTTGTGGAAGTGAATGTTGAAAATAAATGCATTTTAAAAAAAGAAAAAATATTCTGACACAGCTAATGTTGGAATTTGTTTTGCTAGACTATGCATATTTGTTATAAGGATTTTGTTTTTCTTTTTTTCCCTGTCATTTTAGTTGAGGATTTGGGGGCAGGGATAGAGAAAACAGAAATAGTTTGTCCCCCTAAAAAGGAGAGTTGTTGACATTTTTTAATCCATGGAAGGCAGTAGAAGGAAAGAATGACAAAAAGGACAATTTTAAAAATTATATGTTGAACTTATTGTATACTTAGAAGGAAAGGCAAACTGTACAGAATGATTTGTGGTTTCATGTATAATCCTTTTTAATTTTCTATTTTTTAAATGAAAAAACTCCTTTTTATTAAATCTATATCTATATCTATATATATGAGAAGGGCAAGAGAGAAAAATGACTAAAAACATTTTCCAGCAAGAGATTAGAGAATAACAGCTATAATACAAGAAGTAGTAGTAAGGAAGTTTAGTAATTTAAAGAATTGAAAATCCAAAAAAAAGCAAGTAATAAAACCCCTGGCTTCAGATGTTTATATGCAAATTAAAGACAAACAAAGTAAATTATCTTCTAGCAAGAGGAGGTAAAAACATGTTTTCTGCCTTTTTCCCCATTAATTGTTCCTCATGAAAATGGCCTTAAAGAGATAGTATACTCACTGAGTATTTGTAGTCCTCTGAAAATTAAAATTTCAGGATAAACAGGAGTACAACATATTACTACCCAGAGTAAATATTAACATTTTACATTGGATCAACACAGCATACATTTTTTTTTCATTTCAGAAAATATGTAGGCAAAAGTAACCATTTTCATTCATGACTATGTTGATACATGATGACTATGTATGCACATACATATTATCAACAAATAGCCAAATATATAATGCACATGTAAAATTCTACATCTATGAATATAGCAATAGTACATGTATTTAGTCACATTTTAGCAATGAATAAATCATTTCATAGATGACATAAAATACTACATCAAAAAAGAGAGCTGTGTACAAGCACATTGCATATTTCACATATTTGCCATAATAGAACTATGTTTACTGTATGAGTAATTGCCTCTTCAGATTTACCTGGAACATTGCATTTGAATCTGACAGTTTAATATTTCTTGTACTCTTGTCCTTAGATTCAAAGTTTCTAGGTGTTTTATTATCAATGTCATATGATAGTAATTCTACTCTTGGTTAACTTAAGCTGTTTACTATAGTTACCTATTGATGTAATCTGCTATTTCTGTATGACTGACATATCAGGAGAAAATGGGATTGCTTTTGGATTCAATCCTTCCACATTATCTTTTGAACTTCTATTACTCTGTGACTTCCTCTTTGCTTTTGACTGAGATAAAACTGGTAGTATGACCCAGAACTGGTGGGTACTGACATACAATTAAATGATCATCATCTGACCTGGAGTCTTCCTCTGTTCTAGAAGCAACTTTTGGTTTTTATCATAGCAGTATTTTTTTTATTAGTTCTCTTTCTTCATCATGAAGTACACTGATTTTTATTTTTATTAATAGTTCTCTCAATTATATGTTAAAACAGTTAACATTCATTTTTTTTTTTAATTGAGTTCCAAATTCTCTTACCCATTGAAAAGGAAAAAATTAGATATGGGTTATACATGTGCAGCCATGTAAAACAGATTTTCATATTAGTTATGTTGTGAAAGACCCCCTCTGCTTAAGAAAAATAAAGTTCAAAAACAATTTTTTTAAAGCATTCAGCTTCCATTAGTTCTTTCTCGGGAGAAGGATGGCATTCTTCGTCATAAGTCTTTCAGAATTGTCTTGGATTATTGTATTCCTGAGAATAGCTAAGTCATTCAGAGTTGATCATCATACAATGTTGCTGTTACTGTGTTCAGTGTTCTCTGGTTCTGCTCTTCCCACTTCACATCAGTTCATGTAAGTTCTTCCAGGTTTTTCTGAGAGCATCCTGCTTGTCACTTCTTATAGTAAGATAGTATTCCATTGCAATCATATGCCACAACTTGTTCAGCTACTAATCTGAGGGCATCCCCTCAATTTCCAATTCTTTGCCAACATTAAAGGAGTTGTTTTACATATTTTCGTACATATAAGTCCTCTTCCTTTTTATTTTTTTAATCTACTTGAAATACAGAACTAATAGTGGTATTGCAGTGTCAAAAGGGTATGTAGGATTTTATAGTCCTTTGGACATAGTTTCAACTTACTCTCCAGAACGACTGAATTAGTTCATAACTCCATCCATAGTGTTTTAGTGTCTCAATTTTTCCACATCTTCTCCAATATTTATCATTTTACTTTTCTCTCATATTAGCCATCTGGTAGGTATGATGTGGTACCTCAGAATTATTTTAATATTTCTCTAATCAATAGTGAGTTAGAGCATTTTTATTTTATTTTTAAAAAATTAATTTAATTTTGGTTTTCAACATTCACTTACACAAGATTTTGAGTTCCAAATTTTCTCTTCATCTCTCCCCTTCACCCACCCCAAGACACCATGCATTCTGATTACCCCTTCCCTTAATCTGCCCTCCCTTCTATCACATCCCTCCCTTCCCTTATCCCTATATTCTCTCTTTTCTTGTAGGGCAAGATAAATTTCTATACACCATTACCTATATTTCTTATTTCCCAGTTGCATGCAAAAACAATTCTCAACCTTTGTTCCTAAAACTTTGAGTTCCAACTTCTCTTCCTTCCTCCCTCCCCACCCATCCCCACTGAGAAGACACGCTATTCAATAAAGGCTATACATATGTAGTTATACAAAAGACTTCCACAATAGTCATGTTGTGAAAGACTAACTATATTCCCCTCCATCCTATCCTGTCCCCCATTTATTCTGTTCTCTCTTTTGACCTTGTCCCTCTCCAAAAGTGTTTACTTCTGATTACTGCCTCATTCCATCTGCTCTCCCTTCTATCATCCCCCCTCAGCCAACTTATCCCCTTCTCCCACACTTTCCTGTAGTGTGAGATAGATTTTTATACCAAAATGAGTGTGCATGTTATTCCCTCCTTAAGTCAAAAGTGATGAGAGTAAGCTTCACTTTTTCCCTCTCATTTCCTCCTTTTTCCCCTCCATTGAAAAAGCTTTATCTTGCCTTTTTAATGTGAGCTAATTTGCCCCATTCCATTTCTCCCTTTCTCCTTCCAAGATATTCCTCTCTCACCCATTAATCTTATTTTTTTTTAGATATCACTCCTTCCCATTCAACTTACCATGTGCCCTCTGTTTAGATGTATTTAATACCTCTAACTACTCAAATATTGATAAAAGTCTCAAGATTTACAAATATTATCTTTCCATATAGGAATGTAAACAGTTCAACTTTAGTAAGTCCCTTATGATTTCTCTTTCCTGTTTACCTTTTCATGCTTCTCTTGATTCTTGTGTTTGAAAGTAAAAATTTCTGTACTTGGAAGTCCTCTATTTCATTGAATGACCATTTTTTCCCCCTGAAGTATATTATACTCAGTTTTGCTGGGTAGGTGATTCTTGGTTTTTAATCCTACTTCCTTTGAGTTCTGGAATATCATATTTCAAGCCCTTTGATCTCTTAATGTAGAAGCTATTAGATCTTGTGTTATCCTGATTGTATCTCCACAGTACTCAAATTGTTTCTTTCTGGCTGCTTGCAATATTTTCACCTTGACCTGGGAACTCTGGAATTTGACTACAATATTCCTAGGAGTTTTTCTTTTTGGATTTCTTTCAGGAGGTGATCAGTGGATTCTTTTAATATTTATTTTACCCTCTGGTTCTAGAACATCAAGGCAGTTTTCCTTGATAATTTCATGAAAGAAGATGACTAGGCTCTTTTTTTCATCTTGGCTTTTGGGTAGCCCCGTAATTTTTAAATTGTCTCTCCTGGATCTATTTTCCAAGTCAGTAGTTTTTTCCAATGAGGTATTTCACATTGTCTTCATTTTTTTCATTCTTTTGGTTTTGTTTTGTAATTTCTTGGTTTCTCATAAAGTCATTAGCTTCCATCTACTCCATTCTAATTTTGAAAGAACTATTTTTTTCAGGGAGCTCTTGACCCTCCTTTTCTATTTGGCTAATTCTGTTTTTTTTAAAGCATTCTTCTCCTCATTTGGCTTTTTGGACTTCTTTTGCCATTTAGGTGTCTGTTTTTAAAGGTTTTATTTTTTCAGCATTTTTTGGGGTCTCTTTAGGAAGCTGCTGATTCACTTTTTATGATTTTCTTGCATCACTCTCATTTATTTTCCCAATTTTTCCTTCACCTCTTTTGCTTGATTTTAAAAATCTTTTTTGAGCTCTTCTATGGCCTGAGACCATTGCATATTTATTTTGGAGGTTTTGGATGTAGAAGTCTTGACTTTTATGGCTTCCTCTGATGGTGTACTTTGTTCTTCCTCATTTGAAAGAATGGAGGAAAATATCTGTTCACCAGGAAGACTTCAGAGAGGCCTGGAAAGACTTATATGAACTGATGCTGAGTGAAAGGAGCAGAACCAGGAGGACTTTGTACACAGCCACAACCACAGTGTGTGAGAATTTTTTCTGGTAGACTTAGAACTTCATTGCAATGCAAGGACTTAAAAAATTCCCAATGGTCTCTTAAGGCAAAATGCCTTCCTCATCCAGAGAATGAACTATGGAATTTGGTCACAGAATGTGACAGATCATTTTCTTTTGTATTATGTTTTGGTTTGTCTTGTGATTTCTGCCATTCATTTTAATTCTTCTATGCAACATGACTAAGGTGAAAATGTATTTAATAAGAATGTATGTGTAGAACCTATATAAAATTGTATACCATCTCAGAGAGGGAGTGGGGAGGAAGGGGAGAAGGAGGGGGAGGGAGGGGGAAAATCTAAGTTATATGGAAGTGATTGTAGAACACTAAAAACAAATAAAATAGTAGAAGAAAAAGAAAATACCTGTTCACCAAGAAAGTAACCTTCTATAGTCTTATTTTTTCCCCCCTTTTGGGCATTTTTCCAGCTAGTTACTTGACTTTTGAGTCCTTTGTCAAGTGGAGGCTATACTCTATGGACCTGTAAGTTCTCAGTTCCTCCAACATGGCACAATCAAGGGATTGTGGCCTGCACTCTGGTCTGGAAGCAACCACAAGCTTTTTTGTCCAGGATCTGTGAGTAGGGTTCCCTGTCCAGAGCCTGCACCAGCTATAATACCCAGTGCTCCTCACCCCAGGGCCACTACTCAGGGCTGAGACCCAAACCAGCCACTCAATTCCCCCAGGGTCTTTAGGTCGAGGGCTCCTAAAATGGGCACAGCTACCACAATGTCAAGCCGCTATCCTGGTACCAGGCCAGACAGTGTTCCCTTCTCACCCAGGTGAAAATGTTTTCTCACTGACCTTTGAAGCTGTCTGGTATTTAAGAGTTGAGAAATCTGGGAACCACAGCTGCTGCCAGTGTTTCCACACCCTGAGGCCTGTTCCAGTCCTGTCAGAGGCCTGCTGTGGGGCCAAAGCTGGCCTGCACTCTACTCTGAGCCCAGTATGTTAGACCTTTCCTGTCAGCCTTCCAGGGTATCTTAGGCTGGAAATCTCTTTCGCTCTGTTGTTTTGTGGCTTCTGCTGCTCTAGAATTTGTTTAGAGTCATTTTTACAAATATTTTATGGGCCTTGGTGGAGACCTTCTACAGGTACTTTCTTCTATTCCGCCATCTTGGCTCCACTTGAACATTTTTAAATGACTATAGATAGTTTTGACTATTTCAGCTGAAAACTCAAAAATTATTTCAGCTGAAAACTTCAATTGAAAACTATTCTGTTCATTTATCAATGGGGAATGACTTTTATTTTTATAAATTTGACTCAGCTCTCTATGTAGTTGAGAAATGCTACCTTTATCTGAGAAACTTACTATGAATTTTTAAACAAAATCCAGAAAGTCTCAAAGTTGATCAAATGTCTATCTTTCTTTTCATTCAGGATTATGCTTAACTTTGCTAGGTATGATATTTTTGGCCAGAGCCCCAGTTCTTTTTCTCTTCAATATATAGTGTTCCAAGACCTGTGTTCCTTCACTATCTCTGCTGTTAGGTGTTGTGTAATTCTAATTGTGGCACCATCATATTTAAACTGATTTTTTCCTTGTTGTTGTTTAAGCAGTTCTTCTCTTCAATGGATTTTTGCTCCTCTTTTAACATTTGGCCCATTCTGTCTTTTAAGGTATTGTTTTCTTCAATCATTTTTCTTTTGGTGCCTCCTTTACTATGCTATTGGCTCTTCCCTCCCCCACCCCCAATTTTCTTGCATCACTCTCTTCCCCCACCCCTCCAAATACAATTTTTCCTCTACCTTTCTGACTTGATTTTTAAAATACTTTTTGAGCTCTTTCAGGAATTCTTTTGGGCCTGAAACTAATTCACATTTTTCCCTGAGGCTTTGAATATAACTATTTTGACTTTGTTTTCTTCTTCTGAGTTTGAGTTTTGATCTTCCTTGTTACCATAGTAACGTTCTGTGGTCATGTTCTTTTTTATTTTTTGCTCATTTTCCCAGCCGGTTTCTTCACTTATAACTTTATGTTAAAGTTGGCCACTGCTCATAGGTGTAGGCGGCACTATCCCAAGCTTTAAGATTTCTGTGTAGCTGTCCTCTGAATGAGTTCTACAGGGGATGGGGTGAGGTCTGCAAATTTTAATTTCTTTCAAGGTAGTATGACCTAAGAAGAAGTTTATTACTCTCCTGTCTGTCTGCTGTTTATTACTCTCCTGGTCTGTGCTCTGATTTGTGAGTGAGCATAAACATTCTTTTCTGCTCTGGAATGTGATCAAGGTCTCAGCTTCCCTGTAGCCACAAGATCTGGTGTGCTAGTGCTCATTCTTACTCTGGAACTATAACCTAGGACTACTATCTAGATCTACATATGGGCAATACAATAGCATCCTGCATCCAGTGCTAGCAAAGGGAACCCTGTAGTCTCCTTCTGACAAGTTGTATAATAGCCTTACTTGGTGCTCTTTCAGTTGGTTGAACTGGTACTGGCTCAAGACCTGTTGCTTCTGGCATCCACTGGGAGTGGCTTGCTGCTGACTTGCTGGGGCCTTTTGTTTGCTTTGCTGTGTTCCACTCTCACCTTGGTGCAACAAATCTTTCCTGCCAATGTTCTAAATTGTCTTGGCCTAGGAAATTGTTTTACCTTGTCCTTTGGTTGGTTCTGTGCTCCAGAATTTGCTTTGAGGCATTATTTAAAGTTGTTTGGAAGGGAATTTGAGAGAGCTATGGTGAGTCCGTACTTTTTTCTGACATCTTGGCTCTGCCCCTCCTGATTTTCTAGCAGTCTTTCGTTTCTGCTTCCACATAGCTTCTTCTGATTTATCACTTGAATTGCAGGTTATATTAGGATATAATTTTCAAAATTTTTCTTCAACTCAGATTAGTTTTTCAGATAATGGTTAAGACTCTTCATTAATAATTTCCATTAAGATTCTCCAATTCACTTGAATCTCAAGTTTCTCCAGTACTTTAAAACAGTGGAGTTTGTTTTTTCCTCATCAAAACACTGTAATCTTGTTTCATGCCTTAGAGACAAACTTTAACTATGAGTTCTCTTAGTTTTTTACATTAGTTCTGTGTGCATTAGCTTCCTCTGACACAAATGACAATTCTTCTTGTTGTTTATCCTTGTTTTCAAAGAGAATCATTGGTAATGCCTTGACTTGAAGGTGAATTGGATTTAAGTGGGGCAGTTCCACAAGTCATCAATCTCACTGCAGTGGCAAGACAAAAATCAACGGGTAATGGCCTGGGATTCAGTGGATGACTTTGGTGTCTTTGATGTCTGATCAAGCTCTAAGTGCTCCACAGAACCTGCTTCAGCGGCTTTCATGACCATTGGAACAAATTGCTGTCATTCTCTCATTCTGTTGGGAGAAGTCTTCACATGTTTAGGGCATCCCCCCTAGCTCACTGATAGCTTTGAGTCTTGTCAGTTACCCTCTCCTTCTTGGCATACATAACATATATAGATCATATAATTTGCAATTACAACAAGTAATAGTTCTCTTCTAATAGTACCTTAACAGCAATGTTCTTGTATCAATTGGTAGTAACATGAGAATGAGCTAACTTTTACTATTTGGGGACCAGGATGATCTCCATGCTTATGTGTTATTTTTGTTTCTCAAAGATAACTTTCTGGAGTTCGATTTTTTTACATGCTAAAATTACATTTCTTGCAATTCATTAATGCACACAACATTCTTTTGCCAAGCCACAGTTAAACAAAAGATACTCTTTCTTTAAAAAAATTCTGTTGTTCGTACCAAGTTAGTCAACTTCCATCAAAACATCTGATTTTTTTGTATCTTCCTCTCTGATTACTTCAAAAGTATTGGTTTGGTTTATTGTTTAATTTACCACCAAGATACCACTCATTCTCGGTTTTTGTAGCACACACTAGGATTGATGTGCTAGAAATGATATTAAAAGTTTTCAGAGTGTTCAAACAGGTGAACTGTTCTCAATAATTTAAAATTTGAATAACTTAAAATTTGCATCAGATTGTTTACCGTCTCAGGGAGTGAAGAGAGAAGAAAAGAAAGGATAGAATTTGGAACTCAAAACTTTAAAAAAATGAATGTTAAAAATTGCTTTTGCATATAATTAGTGAAAATAGAATATTATTCAAAAATTCAAAATTTGGTAACATTTTTGTTTCTTTGACCAAATAGCTATACCTTATAATTGCTGAAACTATACCATGACTTAGTATACTTGTTCCATTCTCATGGCATGTGTCTCTTCAGATGTAACTTATTGCTTTGTTATCCATCTTAGAAGTTGACTATTCACTCTATTTATAAATTCAAAAGACCTTTCATCATTTTACTGGATACAAATATTATTTATTTTATTTAAATAAATTAGTATATTCTTATATAGGTATCCCAGTAACACCAAGTGCCTTTCTAATTTTTTTCAACCATTTTTGCCAGACTATGTTAAGTAATAGAGTTCTATACCTTGCACAATTCCAAATAAAATAATGCCTTTAAACTTTCTATTATATATGTATATATACATATACACACATATAAATACATAGTACCTATATATGTGTACATACACACACATAAAGTGATTAGCAAAGTGCCTGGCACATATCAGGAACTTTGTTAATGCTTGTTCCCCTTCCCCCTTCCCTTCAAGAGAATGGCCACTTTTCACTGTGGTCAGAAGAATTAACCCTTCTAATTTAATCAGAGAAAGTTGTTTACCCTTCATCAAAGGGTCACTTGGTATTAATGCCATGTTAACAAATTGACACCTCAACACATGTGATTGCATAAATTAAGCTAGGGAAAGGGAAATTAAATCCTTCACACACACACACACACACACACACACACACACACACACACACACACACACCCTTATACCAATATATTTATGTTTCTGCCTCATGAAGGCAGGGACCATGTCTTATTTAAACTTTGTTTCGCTCATAGGACTTTAGACAGTGCTCTGCATGCAGCAGGTGATAGATAAATCAGTGCTTATGGAATGAATGGATGGATAGATAGAAGAATGCCTTCTTCTCTTGCATTGCCACCATCTCTCATTATCTCAAGCTTAACCTATTGCCATTGGAACCCTAGCCTCAAGTCTCTGCTCACGTCTAGTGCACCCTCCACCCATCTCTATGGTGGCTACTCTTTGAAGTGTTCTTTCTACTGCCCCAAGGTGCAGTTTCTTAGAAACTGGGTTAAGACAAAGCTGTCAGAACCTGAGTTTTTCTGGCAAGGTTTTCAAGAGTCCATCTCGATACCTGAATGAGCCACAGTAGAGGATAGTAGTTGGAAGACAGCAGGCAGTCAATTTCAAGTGAAATCAGTTTCATCCTGGCTTCTTTCAAGCTGCGTGACCATTCCTGATCACTCTTAATGTAGAGTGCCTTCTCTCTGTTAATTATCTCCAGTTTATCATGTGCACATCCTGTATGCAAAGTTATCTGCATGTTGTCTCCTCTGATAGATTATGAGCTCCTTGGAGGTAGGGGGTGGGTGGGTGGAATTCAGTTGTTCTGTGTCGCCCCAGCACTTTGCATAGGATCTAGCACACAGTAAGCACTTCAGGTCAGCATACTGGCTTGGGCTGAACTCCATGGAACAGAATGCTCCCTAGTGTCTTCCTCCTCTCCCTTCCAGCTTAGCACAGTGCTTGGCACAAAGTAAAGGCTTCATAAATGTTTATTGAATTAAGTGCTTGTGATTGACATGACGTCTTGGGTATCCCTTTTCCTTTTAGACCTATACTGCCACCTAGTGTTGAGTCTACTGTCTTCTTAAAAAAGGCTCCCACTGCTTAGTTCAGCCAGAATTTTCCCCAACCTTTATGTATTAACACCTCCACTTTTTTTTAGCAACATCAAAAACAAATTGTATCTATTAAGTTTTTAGTAAAAAGTCCCTCTACTAATACAGGTGAGCAACATCTCTGTAATGTTTAGTTTCAGAAAGTTGCCCAGAGCACAGAGATTCACTGAGTATTTGAATTGCTCAGATAGATACCAGATAGAAATCAGTAGATACCAGAGAACTGACCTGAACCTAGACTCTCCCAGATTAAAGACCTTCTCTCTGGCTACTCTGCTAAGTTAACTTTATAAAAATAATAACAATAATATTAATGTGGACTTGTTTTAGGTGAAAAATTTCTCAAAAAGTGGTTTTATTTATAATCTTTTAACCCAAGAAACTTGGAAGATTACCAAGAAAGGTTGGTCTCACTTTGGGAAAGGGGGAATGCAGTCTAGGACAGGAAGCATCCCAGAAAGCCAGCAGCAAGATCTACCTCAGCAAACCAACAGGACACCTGAACACCATTGTGGTAAAAGCTGGCAAATGCCAAGACCAGTACCCCCTGCATGCCTTAGTGTAGCCATGGAAACAGGCAGATTTCAGCTCCAAGAATCCCCATGTACTTCAGCATAGCCCTGGGGAAACCCAGAAACACCCTACTGGCATGAGCACATGCCAGACACCAGCTTTAGGATAGTGGTTCAGCACCAGGTAAGCTGACACACCCCTGTGGAATCCAGCAGTGCCAGCTGCTGCCCGCCTCAACCTTTCAGCACAGCACCAGACACAGAGTTCCCTGTGGGTCTCAGAGCAACACTGGTGCAACACCAGGGAAACAACCAGGGTTGCAGCCCCTGGCACAAGAAGCTTGAGACAGTGCCCCTTACACCCTGAGAGCAGAGCTCAAATTTAAAAGAAAGGAAAAAGGCCAAAAAATAAGAGCAAAAAACAATAATAAAATAATATGACCAGAGAAGGTTATTATATGACAGGAAAGATCAAGGCACAAACTCAGAAGAGGACAACAGTGTCAAAACATCTACAGGCAAAGCCCCAAAGAAAAATGGAGAGTGGTCTCAGACAAAGCAAAAGCAAAAATAGACCTAATCAAAAGAGATAAGATAGGAAACTGTATCTTGCTGAAAGGTACCATAGACAATGAAGTAATATCAATACTAAACATATATGTACCGAGTGGCATTGCATCTCGGTTCTTAAAGGAGAAGATAAATGAAACGAGAGAGAGAGAGAGCATCACAAAATGTAAAGCAGATAATTTTGATCAAATTGACTTAAGAAGGTTTTGCACAAACCAAACCAATACAATCAAGATTAGAAGGAAAGCGGAAAGCTGGGAATCATCTCTATAACAAATATCTCTGATAAAGGCCTCATTTCTCAAATATATAGACAACTTAATTTATAAGAATACAAGCCACTCCCCAGTTGACAAGTGACCAAAGGATATGAACAGGCAGTTTTCAGGTGAAGAAATAAAAGCTAACTATAGGCATAGGAAGAAGTACTCTAAATCACTTTTGATTAGAGAAATGCAAATTAAAACAACTCACACCTCACACCTCATACCTATCAGATTGGTTAATGTGACAGTAAAAGAAAATGATAAGTGTTGGAGAGACTGGAAAAACTAGAGCACTAAAGTGTTGTTGGGAAATTGTGTACTGATCCAACCATTCTGGAGAGCAATTTGGAACTGTGCTCAAAGGGAAAGCAAATTGTTTTTTTTTTTTTATATTTTATTTAACTTTTTACATTCATTTTCACAAGATTTTGGGTTCCAAAATTTTCTCCCCATTTGTCCCCTCCCCCCTCCCCCATACACTGGACATTCTAATTACCCA
>JAQQSK010008698.1:0-13399 GCA_028658325.1 Potorous gilbertii
GGGTTGGGATACAGAGGCCTTGACTCCTATGTCTTTACCTGATGGTAAGCATTGTTCTTCCTCATCAGAAAGGAAAGGCGGAAACATCTGTTCACCAAGAAAGTAACCTTCTCTGGTCTTACTTTTTTTCCCTTTTCTGGGCATTTTCCCAGCCAGTTACTTGACTTCTGAGATTCCTCTCCACACCCACCTAGATCCACCCAGCTAGTGCCTGGGGTCTGAGATTCAAATGCTGCTTCCCAGCCTCAGGGCTTTCAGTGGCGGCCCGACTGCTATTCAATGTGAGCTTAAGTTCTGGTGCTCAGGTGGGGGCAGGGCCGCCTCCCAGGCTCAGTTCCCTCAAGGCGTTTATGCAGAGACCTTCAATAATGGGCCCCAGCTCCTGCTGAGCTCCTGCCTGCTCCGGTGGCTGCCTCTGCTGCTGCCTCCTGAGGGGGCCTGAACCATGGAGACACCCCGCTCCCCTCTCAGCCAGCCCAGAAGTCTCTGTCACTGACCTGTGTGCCTGTGGGTGGAGGGACCTTCACGGCCACTGGAGATTCTGTCCCTGAAGCCTGCTCAGATCTGCTCCTCTTGGTGCCATGCAGCCAGGGAAGGGCTGGGCTCCGCTCCTGTCCAGTGCGCGATGGACCTTTGGGGTTGGTTTTTCAGGGCTCTCTGGAATGGAAATCTCTTTTACTCCATTGCTGCGCTGCTTCCACTGCTCCAGAATTTGTTGGGAGTTCTTTTTACAGGAAATTCATGGGCTGTGGGTTCGGAGTTAGCATATGTGAATCTTTCTACTCCACCATCTTGGCTCCTCCCCTCTGTTGATTTTTTATGGATTAATAAGCCTCCTTTATAAATTGTCCATTCCAGTTCCACCTGTGGGATAAAGTGCTGTGTTAAATGATCAAATGATCCATTGCACCAACCTTAATCATCTAGTGAAGAGTTTTAGGAACTGTCAATAAACATAGCTGCCAAGAGCCAGTAGACTCTCCAAAGGTAAGGCAGCCTTGAGAAGGGAAAGGTAGTATGGAAGAGCAAGCTCTTCTTCGCCTTAGCCTCTATCAGCCTTCATCATACTTAGAAACTTCTTATTGAAGACCGTAGAGTGCTAAGAATTTGAGTTTTCCTAAATCCTTTGTTGAACCAAATTAAGAAAAAACAGGGGTAGTTTTACCAAGTCTCCATAACACTGATTAACAAACAGAAAACAGGGACTGGTTTGTATGTGTTTTTACAAAAATGTGTTTGTTTTCAGAGGCGTGAAAAGGTATGATTTAAAAGTTTTAACTTTTAACAAGATTCTCTTCTAGTCAGTCAGTCAAACACTTATTAAGCACCTAGTGTGTTCCAGGCACTATACTAAGCACTGAGGGGGATGCCAAGGAAGGGAAAAGACAGTCCCTGCCCTCCTCAAGCCTGTTCTACTTCAGCCCATCTCCCTCACAGGCCTCTTCAGGCCTGCTCTGAATTCTTGCAGAGAGGATTCTGGTTTTGATTCCCCCTGCTGTTCTGAACTATGTAGTCATCACCATTGATGTCTTAGATCCTGTGGTAGCTGTTAGACCTTGCGATTCTGCACAACTCTCAGCTTTACACGGAGTGGGTGCACATGCTTTAAAAACAGATACAAATGTCTGAATTCTCTGTTATTTCTACCCACTAAGATGTGAAATGGAAGACTCAGAAAAAAGTCGACATGTTTGGCTCCCTAATCACAACATTTTCCAGTTAAGACACGGTGCAAACACTGGCATGTCACACTAATTCAACAATCAGAACCCATTCCATATCTGCTATAAAGCATCACCACCATATGAAACATCTGTTCTCAGATGTGTGCTCTGAAAATGGTAGAGGCAGTGGGGGACGGAACGGACAGAGCACCAGGCCTGGAGTCAGAAAAAATCTTGAGTTCCTATTCAGCCTCGAACACTTAGTAGTTGTGTGACCTTGGGCAAGTCCCTTAATCGCTTTCTGCCTCAGCTTCCTCAAGTATAAAATGGAAATAATGCAAGCTAGCACTTGTCTCTCAGGGTCGTGGTGAGGAGCAAATGAGACAGTCCTTTTAAAAAAAATTACAAAGCACACATATGGTGCACATAGCAAGTGCTTTATAACACCCTTATTCCTCCTTTCCTTCCCCATGTTGGATTCATATGTGCATTTAATGTGAGTGGAAAGCATGTCCAAGCTCTAGTTGGGAGTCATCACAATATAATATATTTTAAGATACCACTTTATACGATGCATTCAGTAACGGCCGTGCCTCCCAGTGTTTTCGTCTCTGCTTCTGTAAGGTGTCAGACCTGTGCAAAGAATAGTAATACGGTAATAATAAATGAGAATATAAATAATGGTCATAAATTGATTTGTCTCATAAATGGATACTCAGAAAAGTCTTTCATTCCACTGTTATTTGAGTGCATGTTCCATGCAAGGGGAGGTTTTTGGGTGTCTGAACATGAAAGGGGATATGTTCGCAAGCTGTAGTTTAGGCAGACTTCACCAGTTTTCGTTCGTTAACCCTGGTAACCACCTTGCATAAAGTGCTCACTGTGTACAGCGTTCTCTGCTGCTTGCTAAAGGAGGCACAAAGGGAAGTGGCCTGGGGTTCCTGCCTTCCAGAAGCTCAGCTCCAACTCACCGTGTTTTGATTAAGGGAAGGGCAGATCCATCTAACTTAAGGGAAGTTCTGAATGTATGACAGTGGTCCTTTCTCTTTGACCTCCTTAAGGTCAAGGAGCTTGATCCTGTGTAACCTTGCACTGAGTAAGGGATATGAAGAGTTTTGTTCCTTTTTTTTTTTTTTGCATGACTAAATTGTTTTCCAAAACAAGACTGCCTTATGAATGCCACAAGTGGTACACCAATATTCTTGCCTTCCCACAGCTCTTTGGAATTAAGATTCTATTTTTGTCACCTTTGCCTATTTGCTAGGCATGAAGTGAAACCCTCAGCTGTTTTTGTTTACACTTTGATTACTATTAGAGCTTTGGAGCATGTTTTCACATACTCTTGGAGAACTTAGAATTTGTTTTTGAAAACCTCAATCCACAAGCATCCATTAAGTATCTACTGTGCTGGGCACTAGATACAAAGACAAAAATGAAGTGATCCCACTCCGAGAGAACTTCCGTTCTAGCAAGAGAGACATGGGGATGGAGGTGGGAGGGTAGAACAAAGAGAAGGCCAGTTTGGCTGGGTCAGAGAGTGCACAAGGTGGAGTGATATGCAGTGAGACAGGAAATAGAGACTGAGTCCAAGTTGTGGTTAGGGTTAGGGTTAGAATTTAGGGTTGGGGTTAGAAGGGGTCTTATACATATACATAAGCATGTGCAGAGTAAAGAAAGTAGTCAGGGAAGGAAGGAAGGCACCTGCATCTGGAATCAAGAAAGGCACTATGGAATAGGTGATGCTTGAGAAAAATGGTGATGCCTCAAGAAAGAAAAGATTCCATGAGGGAGGAGAGAAGAGAGAGTGCGTCCCAGGATGGGGAAGGGTAGAACAAAGAGAAGGCCAGTTTGGCTGGGTCAGAGAGGGCACAAGGTGGAGTGATATGCAGTGAGACAGGAAATAGAGACTGAGTCCAAGTTGTGGAGAACTTCGAAGATGCTCCGGAGGAATTCGTATTTTTATTGTTATCTTGGAAGCGACAGGGAATCAGGAGAGTGACCGTCAGATCCGTGCTTAAGGAAGTTTCCTCTGACAGCTGTGTGGAGAAGAGAATGGAGAGGAGAGGTGCTCAGAGCAGGGAAGGGAGACCACTGAAGTAGTTTAGACAGGAGGCAGTGCGTTTCAGAGCTCATCTTGTCTGTGTGAGGAGGGAGAAGGGCTTGGTGAAGGCAGAAAGGGCAGGAGCTGGCAGCTGATGGGCTGTGTGAGCTGAGGACGGTCAAAGATGATAGTGGACCTGGAGATGGGGAAAATGGCATTGTCATTGACCGAAATTGGAGAAAGGTGGATTTGGGGAGTGGGGGAGGTAATGAGCTCTGCTTTAGGCAATGTTGAATACCAGATAAATGGTACAAAAATATCTTTGCAAAGATAAATTTGAATCCAGTTCCCACCCAAATTTGTATTATTTCCTTGTGAGAATCAAATGAGATAATGCATCAAAAAATTCTTTGAAACTGTAAACCATATAGATAAAGTTAAGGTAAAGTTAAGAAAAAAAATTGTGAATTAGAATATTTATTACTGTGCCTTTTGACAAGAGTTGGGTTTTTTTAAATGTGACTGGAATCGATGTGTCATGATGCTTCTGATTTCCCTACTTTATTTTTTTTGCCAGTTTTGCCAGTTTTTGATCAAAATTAGGTGAACCGTGGTAGTAGGAAACATTGTAGAGAGGGGAACATTCTTTTGAATAGTGTGCTATTATATACATTGCATTTAGAAAGGGGGCAGTTGGTTTGATCCGTGGATTCCAAGCCAGGAAAAAAAAATTCCCCCCTTGGTGTGTTCATAGGCATGTCAGTGACTGAGAAAGTTGGGAAACATTGGGTAGGGAGATTGCCAAGGTTTTAGGGTCGAATTCCAGTAACCATTTAGCTTTTCATAGAGGAAAAACTGTTATTCAACCACAGTCGACAACCTCAGTCCTGGCTTGCTCTCTCACAAATGCATACCATTTGTCACAAGGGGGTTTCGGTGAGAGAATGTGGCTAACTCAGTGCATCTCATCACTACTAGAAAAGCCACTTGAAGTACGTTGTATAGCTCGAGGTGATGATAAATGGAATCAAACTTTCTATTGATGGAGCAGCTCTGACAGTTGGTAAATGATTTTTACATAAAAGTTAAAGACTTTGTTGGAGCGTCAGCACCGGGTGCCAAGTGAAGATAGTCCCCTCTCTTCTCATCTCTCAGTTAGACTCCTTTGTATGTAAGATGCCCCAGCCAAGAACTTTTGGTAGAGATTGTTCTGTTTGTCTTTTCTCTTTAAACATCTCAACACCAAAGTTTTATAGCCTTAGGTAGTAAGTGTATCTGCAGACTCATAGGATGGCTGGTAGGAACAGCGCTGCTCTCCTCACATGAAGAAACAAAAGAACAGAACTCTAGTTTACAATGAGTTTGGCCCAAGTACTGTTTGATTCACTGATAGAGAAAGAACTTCTGAAAATCAAGCAACAGTGTTGAGTTTCAGCCTGAAAACAAAGTCAGCATGACAGGAGAAAGAAGATCTGGCTTTTTTCTCAAAAAATAATTGTCATAGTACCATTGTTTTATTTGCTAAGTTGTATTCAGGGGAAAGTTTTTGAGTGAAGATAGAATTTTGCAGAAATCTTGGGTTTGGATTCATTTTTTTTAAAGCAAATTTATCTCCTATTTTCCCAAATATGAAACTGATTTTATATTCCAGGTAAAACCCAGTTCCTGATGCCAATGGCATATAAAGGTGTATGGAAGGATATATTAGTGGATATTAAACTGACAGCAAGAGGGAAAGAGACAGTGGAACGTTTACAGTGGATCTTGTCCAAAAGTTAATTTATTTGAGTTCTTCATTCAGAAATATAGTATATATCTTTGTCATTACTGAAGATATTGCTATTTATATTAAGTCATTTTTTTATTATGCTTTCATGTATTTTCTTAAACTATTAGGGAAAATAGCATATATTGTGTGCTTTTGCAAGAACAGATTTCTGAAATTGAAATTTGGCAGAGCTTATCCTTAATCTGGGTTGTTTTGTAGCATGTTGGTATGGCCAAAGTAGAACTATAATTGAATTATTATGACTACACATCTCAATCATTGCCTTGTTTTAAACCTTTCAGCAAAACCAACTCCATTGATAGGAGAATAGGAACGAATGGATCTGGGCTCCCAATAGATCGTCAGATAGCCAATGCAAACTGAGCGCAGGAGTCTTGGTGGCTTGATCTTTCTTCAAGACCACCTACTGAGAATGGATTGAGCTCGGATGGAATGCTACTGTGCTGTGAGGATTTCATGTGGTTTCTCTTTTCCATTTCCCTGGTCAGCTTTCTAACTGTCTATAAGTTCTCAGTGCTGCAGGCTTACGTTGAGGACTTAGAAAGTTCAGTCAATAACGTATCAAACGAAGTGGGATGTGTTTGCTGTCCCTACCCTCTTACTCTTTCATTGCTTTCCTAAAGTGTGTAATAGGTTTGGTATGGAGTTTGAAAAGGATCTTTCATGGTCGCCCTATCCCATATTACTTAGGATACCCCCAAATTACACTTATACTTAGTCTACTTAGTCTGAGCCCCTAAATATTTTTAATACCCCTTTTTTATGGAGCTGGAACAGGTTGTTCAACTATTTTGAGTTAAAAAAACATGCAAGAACTTTTTTGTTAAGTATGTTAACTATGTGTCTACATGCATAAATAGATTTTCTGATTAAGAATGCTTTACATGCTTTCCATGCCCTTAAAATGATTGAAGCTTTCCATGTCAATATAATAGGAAGATGCTGTCTTTAACAAAGAATTTTAAATCAGAAGACTTGAACTTCTTGTATCCAAAGTGCTCTTTTTGTGTCTTTTTCCTGTTTTTGGTCCTATTCAATCAAGAACATATTAATTCCTTCTTTGAGGATGAATTTAGCTTCATTGAAGAGAATTTAGCTTCAATAAAAGATTCAGACTTGGAAGTTACCTTTTTAGTTTACCCGAAGAATTTATATGTAACCTAGATTCTGGTTATATTATTGGCTTACCAAATGTGGTCTGTAGCAAATGAAATTTGTAAAATTCTGTAACTAAATTTAAAGTTGTGAAATGAGTGGTGTATGCATATATGATTCTATACTACTGCTTTATCCCATAACTATGTAATTTTTCTAAATTTTGCTGATATATTCGTTCCTTTTGGTGAATGTCATTCAGATATTTTAAATATGATACATTAATCTGTTATTTTCATTTCTGGATTTTAGCAGTAAGGTACTGTGGTTTGTTTTTTATCTGAATTGAAAATATTCCATTAAACCATAGGAGAAGGATTTCTTTACTTTAGCATCCTACTTTAAGCAAATGTCTTTAAAAATATTGTCATCCTTAAAATAAGTTTAAATGTAAGACTCATGCATGGAATCAAGATGAAGGTAGAGAATGTGAGTTTTTGATTCAACATATATTTAATTTTCTAATATGTGTATCATCCTCCATTCCACCCGGAATGTGTGGGTGAAGTGCCTTTAAATAGCAGAGAGGTAGGCTAAAAAAATTCCCTTACACTTTGCTTCTGGCGTTTTGTTTTGTTTTTTTAATCCCCAAAGCAAACACATAGGCTGGATTAGAATTTAAGATTTAAGCCAGCCAACCTAACCCAGATTTAGATGTATGTAGGTAGAGTTAAAGGAAGGTGATTTCTTCCCTTCATTGATTTCCTATTCTTTATATTTCTCATGTCTCTTTTCTCTTCATCTCAATTGTAGCAATCTTTTCAGATTTTAGATTATTTTAAAATACTTTTAAGATACATTCACTTTTATTTGCTTGGACTATCCTAGATAGTCATCCAATTTGATGTGGCTCATAACTGAAAAAGGGAATATTCTAGTATCTGTTCCCTTATGCCAAGAATTTACCATTTTTTAAGAAGGTATCTCTATGTTCTAAGGAGAGCAAAGGGAAAAAAATATACCCGCTACCTCCAGTCTTGTGGCCAATTATTATTTGGCCAACTGGGCCAGTCTCAATTGTGTGTTACCTTAGAACCCACTCGTAGTTGTGTCTGGTTCTAGCTGATTGTTCATATCCTGTGCAAATGGAACATGAATTAGAACCTGGGAAACTAGCCCTTGTAGGTGCTATTGCTCCTACAAGCTCGTAACTATCCAGAAGTGAAGTGGACTATTATATGAGGGTAGTGGGTTCCATTTTAGTGGAGGTCTTCGGCTTGAAGACTGCTTGCTGGAGATATCATAGCATGAGTTGTTGTTCAGGTCCCTTGTTAGACTAACTCATATCCAAGGTTTCTTCCAACATTGAAATTCTGTGACTTCTGATGTATGGCTAACTGTTTATTACTGTTTTATTTGTTGGTCAGTCAGTCAACAAATATCTATTAAGCATTTACTATGTGTCATTTGGGTCCTCTTTGAGAACAAAGAACAACACACAGCTGTCATGTGTCAAGCACCATGTTGAGCCCTGGGGACACAAAAAGGCAGAAATACTAGAGTTGACCTCCAGGAACATCACACCAAAATATTGTCCAGAAATGTGAAACATCATATGAATTTGCATTTGAAAGCCATGGAACATTGCTAGTATTTTTCTATTTTGTAGCATACTAGTTAGGAAGGTGTAATGGATAGATCTTTGAATTTGTAACTAGAGGACCTGAGTTCAGAATCCTCCAGGTTGCATACTGCCTATGTGAACTGGTATGACTTTGGGCGAAATCCCCTCCTGGACCACGTTTAGTTTTTTGGTTTTGTTTTGTTTTTCTCATCTGTAGAAGGTGAGGGGGTTGTACTACTAGGTGATCGGTAAAGTTACTTCCTGTTCCGGATCCTATGAAATTGTGTTTTTAGGTAGTAGGCAAGGAAGATTGGGAAAGATTGGATTCTTCTTGGAGCAAGCTGACCTAGGCATGGGAAAGGGTAAGACCTAGGGCAAAAATAGAACGCAACAAAGGAGGGGATGATGGGTGAGGTAGGAAAGAAAAGGAAATGCATGATGAGTGGCCCCAGTTTTCTGAGTCAAGTGGGCCAGAATGGAGAGGTAGGGTGATTTAAGAAGAAAAGGTTTAGGATATTCACTGTGGGAAGTGGGATAGCAAATCTACCAGTTAAGAACAGAGGGACTGCCATGCAGTGATAGGGCCCAGTTAATACTCGGACTCTCTCTGTGCCCTGGTTTCTTCATCTATAAAATGGGGCTAATAATAGAATCTTTTACGGATGGTTTTGCTGAAGATCAAATTAACTTATTGTGTAAAGCATTTTACAAATCTTGAAGCGCTGTATGAATGTCAGCTAGTGTTATGTTAGCATGAATTTGTAGTGGAACAGATTGGTAAGGTTACAGAACTTCCTTCAGTAATGTGTAGAGCAGGCATGCAGAGGTGTGGAACCTGTGAACCCAGGTTCCCTTCCCCTGATTTAGAGCATCTTGAATGATAGCAAAGACAAGAGGTAGAAACAATGATCCGAGGTCAAGAAGGGGTAGGGTACGAGTGGCAGAAGGATTCAGGCCCCAGAGATGGGAGGAAGCTTGCTAACTGTTGGGTTGAGACTTTGGGGAAGAGTGAAACCAGAACGGGAGGTGCTGGACCCAGAGAAAAAGGAGAGGTGGAAGGAGCGAATGTTGTGATAAGGAAGAAAGATGGAGTTCAAAGGGTGAGGCAGCAGAATGGCAGAGCATTCTGATCAGAGGGGAATGTAAGAGTTCAAGGTCACATTGATGGAACAGTCGGGGTTAATGACCATGCTGGCAGGTAGAGAGACAGCATGGAAGCTGCTGAGAGGCCAGGGTGTTAGGGGAAATACCAGCTTGTATTTTGACACTCATGAGTATAGCATGCTGGGTCCTAGAAGAAAGCCCTGAGCCAAGTATTCAGCACCTTAAGAAATGAGGGACAAAAGGAGTTTGACTGGGTGATGTTGGCAGGTGGAGCAAACAGTCGAAGAGGAAAAGCTACTGAGAATGGGGAGCAAAGAGCCAGGATGAGACTCCTCTGGGAGTGGCAGTGAATTGTAGAGCAGCCCTGGCATAGTGTGCACTCAACCAATAAATAAACATTTATTAAACACCTACTGTGTACAGGCTACTGTGCTGAGCACTAGGGATACAAAAAGAGGTAAAAGACGGTCTCTACCCTCAGGGAACTTACAGTGCAATGAAAGAGACTACTAATGTATGCAAACAATAGGAAGTAATTAACTGAGGAAAGGCTCTGGAATCTAGAGGAATTGGGAAAGGCTTCCTGCAGAAGGCAGACTTAAAGGAAGCTTCAATTTGGAGAAGGGTGGGCCTTCTAGATTAGATTTTCCAAAGAAATTCAGGTTCCTATGAGGCTTATTAAAGAAAAATGGTGAATTTACTGGAGGCGCTAAGTCCAGGAAACAGGGAGCCTAAAGAAACTTTTAGGAAGAAAGGAAAACTCAGAGGATTTCTTCTGGCTTAAAACAGGTACTTGTGCTTCACACCCTTTCTGTCCTTGCTGGCCCCTCAGACAGATTATCTTCTGTCCATGGAAATTAACTGGCGTGATTAAAACATACAGATTTTGCCATCACAGTGCCAGGACAAATCGGGGACCTTAGCAGCCTCAACTGCTATTATCACAACCTTTTAAAAATATCACAACTGACAAAGCTCATCTGCAGGAACGCTTATGTCTCTCTAGCACTTGGAAAAATCATGGGGTCTCTAGGAAATTGTTTTTTCCACACTCTGCCTTGAGGGTTTTGCTTTCCCTCACCCCCTCAGCATCTTTGTTGAGGCTTCTGTGAATTTGTTGTCCATCCTCAAGCCTCTCTACATCTTTCCCGAACATCCCTCTTTTCCTTCCCTTCTCTTGTACCTCTCCCTCACTTGGAGCCTGCTGGCATCGAGCGCTCGCCCTGCCTGCCCCTACAGCTCCCATCTCTGTCTGCAACCCTGTCTCCATGGCAATGAGAGGCAGAAAGTGCTGAAGCAGCGAACTGTGGAAGGACTGGCGAAGGAAAGTCGAGTGCGTGGGCTCAGGAAGAATTGCACTTAATCCCTGGGATGCTGAAGGTGCCAGAGAGGACAGCTCAGTGATGGTTGAGGGGGAGACTCCCACAATTAAGCCCGGCAGGCTTGGCAGCCTAGTTACTAGAAATATTGTATGTTAAGATGAATTTCATTTATAGTTAGTAAGATCTTTGCTCAACTGGAAAAAAACGTTTAAAAAACTTTCCCCTTTTTCTCTTTTAGGAGGCCAGACGCCCCAGTGCCTGATGGGGAAGGTGAAGCAGATGCCGAAGAGAGTTCAGATAGTGAATCTTCTTTTAGTGACTAAACTTCTTTTATGACTGAATAGAGGATTTATATATCTTTATCATATATACATGCATAGAAGGAGGGATGCTTTGACAGCTTATATACTCTAGACCTATGGTGAAATCCATTTCTGCTATTTTGGAGGGTGACAACTTTCAGAGATCACCTCTCTTACAAAATATTTACTAGCCTAAGATTCTTCAGCTCTTCATAATGGCTTCTAATCACAAGTTGAAGAACATATTATCTAGGAATCATCTTAATTTGTGCAAATTTTCTATAATGACTGACTTAAATTTTGTCTGACCCATAAAGGAATTAATAACCAGCCAATCAGCCAGAAATTATTTCTGTGTTTTAAAAATGCAAAGAATTTTTTGTTATCATAGTAGAGGAGTGGACATCTTATTACCACATGGAAGAATCTATAACCCCAGTGTACCTGAATAAGTAAAAGTTGAATAGCCTTATTAAGATAAAGCATAATGGTATTACAAGCACTAAACTGTGATACTTAAGTGATACAATATAAATTGAAAGACAAAAACCACTTACTTTGAGTTTAGTAGCAGGTAAAATATTTCCTAATTAGCTTCACCCAAACACTGGACTTAGTTAAATTGTGGAGGCTCTTTGTACTAACCACTTTAGCATGAAAATATCCACATTGAGTTTACTTCCATAACATTTACTAAATCATTTTTTGTCCAAACTACAATACAATTCAAAACCGCCAAATTACCTGCGGAGACTTCCAGGTGTGGTTGTGAAGGTGTTCTCTTCCTGTTTACTAGAGCACCCCAACCCCTTTCAGCACTTGGTCATCGTATCTTGCCAAGGCCAGAGGTAACAGTAAACATTGACTTTCTCAATATAGTGTCCTCTATTGAGCTAAGCCTTTGTGTTACCCCTTATGACTTGATGCTCAAAAAGAGCTGTTAATTTATCCATATTGTAGGCGCTTCTCACCTTTAGAGACAATCCACTATCAATGGGAATAGCTTGAGAAGTCTCTAAAACATTTGTTACATGAAGAAATTTAGAAGCTTAGTGGATAGTGCTATTTCCCAATCATTGAGTTGACCTAAATTTACCCTTTTACTCTAGACATATAGAATGGTTCGATTTGAAGCTAAATTTGATGCTAAGCCATACTTAAGACTTCCAGAATTTTTCTATTTAAAAATTCATTTTTAAGAAAATCTACCAATAATGAGTCATGGATTAACAATAAACAAGTCTGTATCTTTATAGTCCATTGTAATTATGATAGAAATTTTAAATGTTTTCTTTGACATACAACCTACCAAGTTTCCTTATATCTGTAAGCAAAACATAACTTCTGTTAAAGGATGAATGGTGTCCATGTGCTCCTATGAAGCATCCCTCAGGCAACATTGTTTAGTAAAACTGCTTTGTTTCTGAACAGGTGCTTAACAAGCTCCCTCTCCAGAGTTCACAAAGTATGGAAATTCCCACATTTTACTCTTGTAATGTGGCAGGGTTGCAGTACTGCCAGTGTGGCAGTCATTAAAAAAAATTATTTTGCCTTTTTCTTCAAATGCTAATAAGCTAAGGGATGAAAATAGGTGTCACAGTGGGGGTTGGGGGTGGGCCTGCCTCAGTCTACCTAAGCTGGACAGGCCATCTTTTTTTTTTCCATTGAAGTCTTGGTGCTGACTCCACAGACATTGGCAGCTCATAAATGTCAGTGAAATTAAGTTGATCTTGTATTGCCTTTCTCTGCCCTCCCACAAGTAGTGGTGTTTCTCTAGATCTTATTAAACACCTAAATGAACAACTCAGACTACTAAAATGTAAGCTAACAAACCTCACATTTTACAGTTTACTGTAAAATGGGTTCAGAGTCCCAGCTCTGATTCTTTCTCTCTTTGTACTCTTGGGCAAGTCAGCTAACCTCTTTGAGCCTCATTTTCCTTTTTTGTAAAAGGAAAGATTTGAACCACATGATGATTGAAGTTCCTTCTGCTCTAAATCATAGAATTTAGATAGAATACATATTTTTGCTACCTAGTTAATCTTGTTAGTAGATTTTCAGCAATAAACAACTCACAAATATAAATATTTTCAGTACGTGGACATCATCTCATCCAGTTTCCTTGTCTTACGGGTGAAGCAATGAATGCCAAGAAAGGTTAAAGTGACTTGCTTAAGAAATTAAAAAGAATTTTGTTTATGTCAATGAGAAATGCTCACTTTGGCCATTATATTCCTATGTATTAAAATACTAGTCCTTTGTAAGAACTTACAAAATAGATTTTAATAATCTTATTAAACTTGCCTTTTGTAAATGACATCGATTCCTTTGAGAAGAAAAGTTGAGTCAGGTTATTTTCAGAACTCTGTTAAGGATATTCTAACATCTGTTTCACTTCTCTCCTTCACTTTCTCACTTAAACAAAAAATTGTGCGATGCTATGTTGTTGTAGTAACCA
>JAQQSK010008699.1:0-13399 GCA_028658325.1 Potorous gilbertii
ACAAATGGGGAGAAAATTTTGGAACCCAAAATCTTGTGAAAATGAATGTAAAAAGTTAAATAAATGTATTTAAAAAAATAAAAAAAAATAATAAAAAAAAGAAAATGAATGTAAAAAGTTAAATAAATTATTTAAAAATAAAATAAATATATATGCATACAAAAAACAAAAGAAAACAAAAACAAAAAGAAATATTGAAAACTAAAAGAAAGGTTAATAATATTGAAATTAAGAAAACTATTGAACTAATAAATAGAACTAACAGCCGGTTTTATGAACAAAAAACTATATAATTTATAAACCTTTGATCAATCTGATTAAAAGAAAAGAAAGAAGAAATCCAAATTACCAGTGTCAGAAATGAAAAAGTTCAACCCGCTTCCAACGAAGAGGAAATTAAGGCAATAATTAGAAATTATTTTGTCCAACTGTATGCCCAAAACTTTGACAATCTTAATGAAATGGATTAATATTTACAAAAATATAAATTGCCCAGATTAACTGAAAAGGAAGTAAAATATTTAAATAACCCCATCTCAGCCTAAGAAATTGAACAAGCCATCAATAAACTCTCTAGGAAAACATCTTCAGGGCCAGGTGGATTTACAAGTCAATTCTATCAAACATTTGAGAACAATTAATTCCAGTACTATATACCTAAACTAGGAAGAGCCAAAACAAGGAAAGAAAAGTATAGACCAATATCCCTAATGACTATAGATGCAAAAATTATAGATAAGATATTAGCAAAAAGATTACAGCAACTTATTAAGAAAATAATACATTTTGATCAGGTATGATTTATACCAGGAATGCATCCTGATTCAATATTGGGAAAACTATCAGCATAATTGATATATCAACAACAAAGCTAACAGAAATCATATGATTATCTCACCATATGCAGGAAAGTATTTTGACAAAAAGCAGCACCCATTCCTATTGAAAACATTGGAGAGCATAGGAACCAATGGAACCTTGCTTAAAATAATAAGTAGCATCTACCTCAAGCCATCAGCAAACATTATATCCAACGGGGATAAACCAGATGCATTCTCAATAACATCAGAGGTGAAGCAAGGACATCTATTATCACCACTGTTATTCAATATGGTAGTAGAAATGTTAACTTTAGCAATAAGAAAAAGAAATTGAAGGAATTATAATAGGCAAAGAAGAAACTAAGCTGTGACTCTTTGCAGATGATATGATCATATACTTCAAGAACCCTAAGAATCAAGTGAAAAACAATGAAATAATAAACAGCTTTAGCAAAGTGACAGGATTCAAAATGGACCCACATAGACCATTTATATTTCTATGTTTTACTAACAAAACCCAACAGCAAGAGAAAGAGAAATCTCATTTAAAGTTACTGTAGACATATAAAATATTTTGGAATCTACCTGCCAAAACAAATCCAAGTAATATGTGAACATAAATGAAAACATTTTTTGCACAAATAAAGTCAGATCTCAATAATTGTAAAAACATCAGTTGCTCTTTGATAGGCCAAACTAATAAAATAAAAATGACAATTCTACCTAAATTAATTGAATGATTCAGTACATTGCCAAACTATCAAAATTATTTTATAGTGCCAGAAAAATTAATATCAAAATTCATTTGGAAGAAGAAAAGGAAAAAGAAAAGAGAAAGAGAAAGGAATTAATGAAAGGAGATGCTAGGGAAGGTGGCCCAGTCATTCCTGATCATAAATTGTATTATAAAGCAGTAATCATCAAAACCTTTTGGTCTTGACTAAGAAATAGAGGGGTAGATCGGTGAAATAGGTTAGGTACACAAGACACATTAGTCAATTATTATATTGCTCACTATTTGACAAAAACTTCTGGGAAAAAGTGTGGCAGAAACTGCACATTGGCCAATACCTGGCACCATATATCAGAATAAAGTCCAAATGAGTACACGATCTAGGTATAAAACCTGATACTATAAGCAAATTAGGGGAGAAAGGAATAGTTTAGTTGTAACATTGATGGAAAATGGAGAAATTTATGACAAAACACAAGATAGAGAATATTATCAAATGCAAAATGAATAATTTGAATTACATTAAACTGAAAATGTTTTGCACAAAGTCAATGCAACCAAGATTAGGAGGGAAGCAGAAAATTGGGAAAGAATTTTTACAACTAATGTCTCTGATGAAGACCTCATTTCTAAAATATATAGAGAAGTGAGCCAAATTTACAAGAATATCAGTCCCCAATTGATAAATGGTAAATGAATATTAATAGGCAGTTTTCAGAAGAAAAAATTAAAGCTATCTATGGTCATATGAAAAAATGCTCTAAATCACTATTGATCAGAGAGATGCAAATCTAAACAACTCTGGGGTATTGCATCACACCTATCAGATAAGCTCACATGACAATGTAGGAAAATGAAAAATGTTGGAGAAGATGTGAGAAAGTCAGAACACTAATTCATTGTTGGTGGAGCTGTGAGCTGATCCAACCATTCTAGAAAGCAATTTGGAGCTTTACCCAAAGAGCTACAAAAATGTGCATACCCTTTGACCCAACAATATTGCTTCTAGTGCTATATCCCAAAGAGATCATAAAAATGGGAAAAGGACCCACATGTACAAAAATATTTATAGCGGGTCTTTTTATGGTGACCAAGAATTGGAAATCGAGGGGATTCCCATCAATTAAAGAATGGCTGACCAAGTTGTGTTATATGAATATAATGCAATACTATTGTGCTATAAGAAATGATGAATAGGCAGACTTCAGCAGTACCTGGATAGCCCTATGTGAACTGAAGCTGAGTGAAGCAAGCAGACCAGGAGAACATTATACACAGAAACATCCACAATGTGTGAGGATTGATTTTGATAGACTTAGCCCTTCTCAGCAATGCAAGGATATAAAACAATAATGCAAATGCCTTCCACATGCAGAGAGAGAACTATATAGTGGGAACACAGAATGAAGCAGGCTTTTATTTTGTTTTGTTTTTCTCATGGTCTCTCCCATTCACTATAATTCTTCTATGTAACATGATTAATGTGAAAACGTGTTTAATAGGAATGTATGTGTGGAGCCCATATAAGATTGCATGTCATCTTGGGGAGGGAGGGGAAGAAAATTTAAAACTTTTGGAAGTGATTATTGAAAAATGAAAACAAATTAATAAATTTGGGAAAAAATTTAAAGTAAAATTATTCTGACATATGATCAAAAAAAGAGAAAATATTTGTAAAATAGTTAGCACAGTGCCTTATATGTAGTAGGAATACAAATACTTATTCCCTTCCTCTGTTCCCCTCCATAGTCATTGACAACTCACCATTGCTAAATTTTAGTTTCCTCATGTCTGAAATAAAGGGATTGGACCTCCAAGGCACCTTCCTGCTCTAAAGCTATCATCATAGTAAAAACTGGCATTTAGGGAGCTCCTTAAAAATTAAAAAGTAATTAATATGATTTTATCTGAATTTCACAACAACTCCAATAAAACCCACACTTCAGGTGTTATCGTTATTCCCATTTTGCAGATGATGTTATTGTGTCTCAGAGCAATTAAAGTGAAACCTATGGTCACAAAGCAGGTCAAAACCAAATTATTCTGATTCCAAATCCAATATCTGGGTTCCCAAAATCAACTTCACATATACAAGATGGGAAAGGAATATTTAGCGATCTGGAGATATTATTGTCAGTCAACAAAGATTATTAAGTGTTTTGGTATATACAGCTCACATACATAGTGAATGGAAGGTAATCCGAGAGGGGCAGTCACTGGAAGCCTGACAAGTGGAAAAGGCTGATTTTTGGAGGTGGAAATTAAAATAAATCTTGAAGGAAACAAGGGAAACCTAGAGGTGGAGGAGAGAGAACAGAACCAGTAACAGGGGACATCAATACAAAGATAAGTTCAGGAAACTACAAATAGACTAAAATATCTGTATCATAGAATTAATGTGGGAAATAAAGTGTAAAAAGTCTGGAAAATTAGTGAGGTTTTTGTTTATCTAAAGTCACTTTATTTTATTCATTTATTTATTTGAAGTCACTACTTAAAATACTTTAAATAGAAAACAAAGGAGTTGAGCTGGAGAGAAGTCAGATTTAGTTTTGGAAAAATCAAATTGACAATTAAGTAAAGGTTAAATTTGAGTGGGGAGAGATCTGAGGCAGGCAGATGAGTTAGAAGACTGTGGCAATATTCCAAGTGAGAGGATATGATGACTTTTTTTATAATGTGAGACAACTTTGAAGCTTGACTTCTCAAAAATAACTCCCCAGAACATTATTCTTAGAAGACATCTTTCATGACTTCTAGAGAGAAGGAAAAAAAATTTGTTGAGCTAACATGAAGGTGGACCTAGTAAATACCACTCCTACTGCATGGCATCCCTTGGTGCATTACCAGAGCTAGCTTCTGGAAACTCCAAAAGAATGTGTGGGAGTGTAGAGATATTAGGGAGCCTACCAACCTGAAGGTTTACAAAGTTGTGTTGACCTCAATTGTTGTATGCACATAAAACAGTCCACCAGCATCATGCAAGAAAATCAAACTGCTTCCATTTGAATTGTCTTAGAAAGATTCTGAAGATCTGGCAACACAAGGTACTAGACATGGAGGTGTTTTCCTGAGCTGAACTGCCAAGCATTCAAACTCTACATCAGAAAGCTCACTCTGATGAGGTGACCACATTGTTTAATGTCAAATTTACATTTGATTAAAAGGTTATTTTACTGAGAATTTGCACAAAACAAGCGTTCACACTGAGATAGAAAAAGTGATACAAGGACACTTTCAAGGTCTCTCTGATAAACTGTAGTATCTATTGTAAGACATGGGAGACATTGGCACAGCATCTTACAGCATGGCAGCCTATATCAAAGTCCTGTACTCTATGAGCAAAGCAGAATGGTGGTAACTCAAAACAAGATAAAATATGAGATGTACAAATTTAGAGACATCTCCCTCCCAAATGGTCATAGGCACTATTGGTTCCCAATTTGAGGTACAGTCATCTGAGTTCATATTGGTATGATCAGCCACAACCAGACACACTGTACATTGACCATTTGAGCATGAAAGAAAAACAACAGCAATTATGTTCCATTTTACCCAAATAATTTTTGGGAAGGAGTTATCAGAACCAGGTAAAATGAGACCTCCCTACACAAATCTTCAGGGCTGGGTGGCCCTGTAATTGGGACAGAATAATCAAAAACAATAAAAGAGTCCTTAGGACGATATCCAAAGACAGCCTTGTCAGATAAAGGTTTTTAGAATCTAAATATGAGAAACCGCTGAACCAGAAAGACTTAACCCTTCTTAGGATGGTATTTATTTATGACAGACATTACTCCTGGGTGGTGAGATACTTGGCTCTGTAGGACAGGTGTCCCTTTAGAGCATGATAATGAAATTGCTGTTGAGCAATGAAAATTCTTTTGCCCTCAAATGGCCAATTTGATAAATAAGGTTTGTTTGAGGATAAAGCAGGATGGAAACCCATCTGATTGACATGAAGAGCCCCATTGCAGAGAAATAGCTGCTTGTTAAAGCCTTGATTCACGTCATTCCATGTCCAGAATAAAATGCTATACCTGCTTTGTGAAGTTTTTATGCCCTTGTACATTGTCAGTTTTGGGAATGAGTCATAAATAGTTGCAAATATACATATTCCTTTCTGTTCTCATTCAATATTCTCCAGAGATTAATCATATTAAAATTTGCTATAATTCTATATAAGCAGTTCACTATTTTTAAATTTAGACTTATTTCTCTAGATTGGGGGAGATGAGGTCCCCACTATTATAGTTTTACTTTCTACCTCATTTGACTTTTAATATTTTAGATATTACACTGTTTGGTAAATATATGTTTAATATTACTATCTATCCATTGTCAATGATACTTTCTATCAAGATGTAGTTTCCTTTGTTTATATTTTAATTAATTCTATCTTGTTGCTGTTTTATTTGAGATCATGGTTGCGAATCCTACTTTTTTACTTCAACTAAAGCATAATTTACTCCAGATAATTTATTGAACTTTGTTTATCTTTTTGTATCAATTATGTTACTTACTGGATTCTAGTTTCTAATCAGTTCTGGTTTTGATTTTTAATTGTGTTTCCTTCTAGTCTATTTTTTATACTTTACATTTTCTTTATTTCCTTCTTTAAGAGTTTGTTTTGCTAGGTAGTTCCAAGGATAGAGTGCTAGACCTGGATTCTGGAAGTCTTTCTGAGTTTAACTCTGGCCTCAAACACTTAACTGTATGACCCTGGGAAAGTCACTTAACAGTGTTTGCCTCAGCTTCCTCATCTGTAAAATGAATTGGAGAAGGAAATGGCAAACTACTCAAGTATCTTTGCCAAGAAAACCCCAAATAAAGTCATGAAGAGTCAGACATGACTGAACAACAAAATCCCTCTCTAATTTATCCTCCTTTTTATTTTGTTCTTTCTTTTCTGTTTCTTGTAAGGAGTGAAATCTATTTGTTCAACAAGCTGTGTGAGTATGTATATTTTTCCTTCCTTGGATCAGTTTAGATAAGAGTTTGGTTCAAGTATCATGTACTACCTCACTACCTGAGTATCCCATTTATGTGAGATAATTTTCCTCATCCTTCCTCTCACTCCCCTCTTCCTCTTCCCCTCCCTTTCTATTTTTCTTTCAAGATTTTTAAATCTTAACAGAAACACCCTCAAAGCTCTTTACCTAATTGTGACTGCTGTTGGGTCTTTTTAAGAGGTCTAAGAGGATACATGAATCATCTGCCTACTTTAAAAGTTCTTAAGTTTAATCCCTTTTGACTGTTTTTTTTTTATCCTGCTCTTAACTTCTTTGTTTATAAATCAAAATTTCTAACTAGTTCTGGTCTTTTCATCAGGGATGGGTAGAAGTCTTCTATGTCATTAAAGGTCTAATTTTGTCCTATGTAGATTTACAAGATGTTTTTCTGACTATATTATTATGGGTTATAAGCCTGCATCTTTTGTATTGTGAAATATCAAATTTGAAGCTTTTTGCTCAAAGTGGTGGTTGACAAAGATTGTGCAAGATTCATTTTAGCTCATCAGTAGTTGAAGTCTCTAGGAGTTCTGGATTTTGGAATTTTGGGATTTCTTTCAAGGGATCATTATTCTATTCTGAACAATTTTCTTTTTTCTTTTTTAAAATTTATTTATTTTTAGTTTTAGTTTTCAACAGTCACTTCCACAAGATTTTGAGTTCCCAATTTTCTGTTCATCTCTCCCCTCTACCCATGCATGCATTCATTCTGATTATCCCTTCCCCCAATCTGCCTTCCCTTCTATCACTCTCCTTTCTCTTGTCTTCTTCCTCTCTATTTTCTTGTAGGGCAAGATAGATTTCTATACAACATTGTCTGTATGTCTTATTTCCCAGTTACATGTAAAAACAATTTTTAACATATGTTTCTTGAGTTCCAACTTCCCTCCCTTCCTCACTCTCCACTCACTCCTATTGAGGAAGCAAGCAATTCTATATAGGTTATATATGTGTAGTCATGCAAAACTCTTCCATAACAGTCATGTTGTAAAAGACTAACTGTATTTTCTGGCCATCCTGTCCTGCCTCCCATTTATTCTATTCTCTTTTGACCCTGTCCCTCTTCAAGTGTTAACTTCTCATTGTTCCCCCCCACTACTTTCCTATATAGTATAAGATAGATTTTCATACCAAATTGAGTGTATACATTATTCCCTCCTTAAGTCAAATCTGATGAGAATAAGTTTCACTCTTTTCCTCTCACATCCCCATTCTTTTCATCCATTGAAAAAGCTTTTCCTTGCCTCTTTTATGTGAGAGATAATTTACTCTGTTCTATTTCTCCTTCTTCCAATATATTCTTCCCTCACCCTTTAATTTAATTTTTTTTAGATATCATTCCTTTTCCACTCTCCCTGTACCATTTACATATATCTATCTATCTCTATATAGATATATCTATAGATGTAGATAGATAGATATAGATATAGATACAGATATAGATATAGTCCCTCCAGCTACCCTAATCCCGAGAAAAGTTTCAAGAATTAGAAATATTATCTTTCCATGTAAGAATGTAAACATTTCAGCTTTAGTAAGTCCTTTATGATTTCTCTTTCCTTTTTACTTTTATGTTCTTCTCTTGATTCTTGTGTTTGAAAGTAAAATTTTCCATTCAGCTCTGGTCTTTTCAACAAGAATGCTTGGAAGTCCTCTGTTTCATTTAAATTCCATTTTTCCCCCTGTATTATACTCAGTTTTGCTGAGTAGGTGATTCTTGGTTTTAATATTATCTCCTTTGACCTCTGGAATTTTATATTCTATGCCCTCTAATTTCTTAGTGTAGAAGCTGCTGTTCTTGTGCTATCCTGATTGTGTTTGCACAATACTTGAATTGTTTATTTCCTGATGCTTGTAATATTTTCTCCTTGACCTGGGAACTCTGAAATTTGACTAAAGTTTTCCTTTTGGGATCTCATTCAGGAGGTGATCAGAGGGTTCTTTCTGTTTCTATTTTACCTTCTGGTTCTAGAATCTCAAGGTAGTTTTCCATGATAATTTCTTGAAAGATATTGTCTGGGCTCCTCTTTCGACCATGGCTTTCACATAGTTCAATAATTTTTAAATTGTTTCTCCTGGATCTATTTTCCAGGTCAGTTGTTTTTCTAATGAGATATTTCACATTGTCTTTTTTTCACTCTTTTGCTTTTGTTTTATAATTTCTTGATTTCTCATAAAGTCATTAGGTTCCATCTTCTCCATTCTAATTTTGAAAGAATTATTTTCTTCAGTGAGTTTTTTCACCTCCTTTTCCATTTGGCCCTTCTGCTTTTTAAGGTATTCTTCTCCTCATTGTCTTTTTGGATCTCTTTTGCCATTTGGGTTAGTCTATTTTTAAAGTGTTATTTTCTTTCAGCATTTTTGGGGCATGATAGATGCTTCCCATTACCCTTCCAGACTGCTTTGGGCTGGAGATTTGCTTGACTCCATCATTCTGTGGGTTCTGCACCTCCAGCATTTTTGTAGAGTCATTTTATACAGGTATTTGGCTGGGTTTGGGGGGAGAGCTCGAGCAAGTCCCTGTGTTTACTATGCTATCTTGACTCTGTCCTATGTAATGGGAGTTAAAAATCTTCACTGCCCATTGATAGGCCTCAGGCAGGGCTATTGAGGGCAGCTTAATTAGAGGAGGCTTCTTTCCTTTGAAGGTTCATACATTTTGCTGATTGCTAATGAGGCACTGGGTCATACCCTCTGACTCTGAGAAGAGTATATATACTCTGAGGTGAGGTTTTGCTTTGGGGCCTAGTTTTTGGAAGAAGGTTCTTGTGCCAGATGAGACTCTGGGCAGCCATTTTAACAAGACCCCCAGCTTTGAAAACTCAGATATTTGTGCTTCTCTCTCTGGTACTGATGTGTGTATTGCCTATGGTCAGACAGCTGGAAGCATTGTCTGTTGGTCCCACTTTTTTCCGTTAGAATGCGTATTTGATTAAAGCAATTGTTGACTCCTCAAAGTTTGCTTTCCTTTTAGAAAAGCAAATCTAAGAACATGTGCAGCAGGCCCTCCTGTATATCCCAGATTGCTTACTGCTATACTCCAACAACTTTCTTTAATGCTTTATTGAAACTTAATATATAGGTTCTTGATCAAGGCATTCAGGAAATTTAATGATTCTTTTTTTGGCCTTATTGTATTTTCTATATCAGTTGTTTTTGCTATGAGCTTTCTTCCATTTTCTTAATTTTTAAAAAAGCTTTCTGTTTTATTTTAACATTTATTGATGTTTTATGGAGTTATTAACTTCAATTTGACTAATTCTAATTTTCAGGGAATTATTGTCTTGGGTAAGAGTGTGTACCTCTTTTTTCCAAGCTGTTATTCCTCTTTTCATGTCTTTATTTCATAAAACTAATTTCTTTTTTTCCATTTTTCCCTCTATCTCAATTATTTGGCCTTGCTTTATCTCTCTTCTGGAATTTTCAAGCTGTATTTTTTGTGACTTTGCTTGTAGATATTTTTCGAGTTCTTCTATTCTTTTGGATTTGTATCATAAGCTTCCATTTAGCCACAACAGCTCTTTATGGTATATGCTTACCTTGGCACTTTCCACATGGTAGACTTTTTAATAAACATTTGTTACCTTCCCTTTTTGCTCATTCTTCCTGTTTACCTCTTAACTTTGGATTTAATGCTAGGACTGGGATCCACACACTTCTGGGGGAATGTCTGAGCTTCTGTCTTCTCTCATTTACTTTCACAGCTCAGCTTTCAATGCTCCCCAAATTATATGTTCCAGGGCAAGGTTTTTTCATTGCTCACTTAGTCTCAACTCTGCAAGTTCCTGACACTGTTTATGTTGATTGGTTTGTCCCTGTTTGGGAGATTCAGCAAGTTCATATGAGTATGAGAAAGACATTGTATAAACTAGAAAGCATCCTATTAATTTCATCCTACCTACTTCTCTTTTTTTCTAATTATTTTAGTTATTTCTAGTTCATTTTTTTCACCATATAAATCTTATTTGTCAGTTAGAAAACAGAAAATGAAACTGAAGTCCTCTCACATTTATCTCCAGACTAGTATCCTCATGAATGTCACTGGCATAGGTCACAAATGGTTTGGGGTCCCCACAATCTCAAAAAAATGCAAGTGAAAATTCCTGTGGCCATCATAGTACTTGAGTTTTAATGTATGAAAAATGTATAGATATATCTGTTTGTTTAAAATTTATTCCTAAAGCTAGAAATTATTAAATCTATAAAATTAGTTATCAAGGGCTAGACATAGTCCAAGTTTCTATTTTCCATTTATTTCTATTTGATAAATTGGTCAATTCATGATGTAAAGTTCTCTTTATTTTAGCCAGATTCCTGAGAATTGTTCCTTATTAAGTGAAGAGCAAATTATATGGCAAAACATTCTGATATACAAGGATATCAAGTATTTATCAACATGAGATTAACCATTGGAACTGTTGAAAAATGTCTTTGACCTAAATTTGAAAAAAGAAGTTTCAAACTGTATTCTGATATAATTTATTTCCTTTATAATACTATGTATTTTGGTTTATGCATTTAAAAAGCATTATTCAAGATGGAATCCCAGTCTTCACCAAACTGCAAAAGATGTCTGTCACACAAAAATCGTTAAAACCCCCTGCATTCTGGTATGGAGAAAAAATATCAGTCATCATTTTATATGTTAACAAGAAACATAAAAGAAATATTGGTTTTCTGAAAGTTTGTGCTAACTTAGAAATTTATGTCTATTTATCCAGGACAATGAGTAGATAAGATAGTTAATCATCACTGGACAGATAAAAAAAAATTTTAAATACTGACTGTTTAAAGGTCATTATTTCAATATCAACAAGTTAAGGAATGGACTGAAATATTGCTGATGTTGGATTCTAAGTCTAGGTAAGAACCTTCTGGATTTGTTAATTTGAATATTTTTTACCTCTCCAAAATTGAGTAAATATTATAAATGATCATAGGAAATGGAGTTCATTTTAAGATTCTGTACTATGTACTCAAAGTTTGTTTTACATGTGTCTGTGCTTTGATCTTACCTTTTACTTAAAGGTTAATTTGAGAGTTGTTCATGGATCAATTTTGAAGTGAGAAGTACTATTTCTGTTCCTTAGTAGATCATATGACTTGTTCCTAGCAGCTAAGGTAGAAAGTCTAAGTGGAGTTTCCCACCTTCTTTTTGTTCCATTCTCAATATACCTTAGTATACCCAAAAGCTTTCCCACAATCAACAAGCATTTTACATAAGCATGTTCCAATGAGCAAAGGAGTTGATAGTAATTGGGGCAAGGGTAAAGGTGGGGAATAAATGAGAAGAGAGAGATTTAAGAGAACAACTGAACTCTCACTCGAGAAGGAATTTTTTTTTTAAGTTTCAGCAGCAGTTACTTGGTCTGAGTTTTCAAAACTGATATTTCAAAGGAAACCAGAAACAGTAAGAATATTATCTATGTTTCCTTCCCATCAATTCCTAGACATTCATGGTATCCTTTTGTTTTTTTGCAAGACTCTCAAACTGGCAATTAAAATTCCTCTCCAGTTAGTCTGAGGATCTCAGAAAGTGTTTGTTGAGATTTTAGGGATGGGGATAACTTTACAAGTAACACACTACTTAGGAGAAATCTTGGTGCTATAGAAAGAAATGAAGATCCCTAGCAATGGTCCCAGACATTCCACAAACTAGTTGTGCAACCTTGGGAAACTCTATTAACTTTAATTATCTCAATGAGTCTGTCTGACATGATTTCTAAGGTTTTTCCCAGTTTTAAAACTAAACTCTACCTTCTCATTCTAGGTTCCTATTAGAGAAGCACCATAAGTCACTCTATTGCCTTTAACTTGGCAGTTTTATCTAGGAGGAAACTTAGAGGTCATTTTGTCCAACTAAGTAATTTTTAAAGAACCTGAGATACAAAGAATTTAAGAGACTTGTTCAAGGGCACACAGTTAGTTAGCATAAGACCTATCAATAGCGCCCATGTTTGAAAAAGATCTGGGTGGCTTGGTAGGAGTGAGGTGGATGTGGCAGCCCAAAAAGCTACTGACCACTTAGACTGCATTAAGAAAAACATATCTTCTGGACATGAAAAAATGATGGTCCCTCTTTTTCCTTTGTTCCGGCAACAACTAGAGGGGTGTGTGCAGTTCTAGGTACAGTATTGCTGTTATTGTGTACCAGGCCTGAACAACCTGCTGCTTGTGGGCAGGCCAAGGGATTTCCTCTACATACAAAGGATGTTTTCCTATACATCTTTCTCAGGCAGCCCAAAATCCTTTGGAGTGCTGAAGGTGGCCAAAAGGCCATCACCAGTCCATTGGCTGCAGGTTGTGCAGGTTTGCTGTTTACCATGTTCTCCTCATTCTGCTCATTTTACTTTGTAGCAGATCATAATCATGTAAGCCTTCCTAAGTGTTTTTTTTCTGAAATCATTCCCCCATCATTTCTTATTGAACAAAGGTATCCCATCACAATTATACACAACAGTTTGTTCAGCCATTCCCCAATTGATGGACATCCCATCAATTTCCAAATCTTTGTTACCACAAAAAGAGTCGCTATAAATATTTTTGTACATACAAGTTCTTTTCTTTGATCTCTTTGGGATACAGACCAAGTAGTGGTATTCTTAGGTCAAAGGGGATACACAGATTTATAGCTGCAGGAATAGATTCAAATTATTGTCTTGAATAGATGAACCAGTTCACAACTTCACCCACAGTGCATTAGTTTCACTATTTTTCACACATCCCTTCAGCATTTATAATGTTGCTTTTACGTCATTTATTTTTTTTAAATAAATTTATTTAACTTTTTACATTCATTTTCACAAGATTTTGGGTTCCAAAATTTTCTCCCC
>JAQQSK010008701.1:0-13398 GCA_028658325.1 Potorous gilbertii
AAGGCAGGCTCAGGGGCTGGTAATCCCAGCTGCCCTATTGTCTTCTGATTCCCCTGGACAGCTGAGGCACACCTAGATGCTAATGCATGCTCCCACCCCTCCTGGGGCTCCTCTCCTGGCGCTGAGGCTTGCCTGGGTCCTAGTGCAAGTTTTCCTTGCCCTGGGTCCTCTGTCCTTCCAGTTTGCCTCTGCCACTATAGGAGGAATCCCCCTTAGCTATTTTCCTGGCCTCAGATGTTAGGAGACTATTGGCCTCCTTCTGCTGTTTCTGCTAATCTGGGATTTTTCTGGGGAAATATTTTATGGTTCTTTCACACTCATCAGGTGGGGAGGAGAAAGCATTTACTGATCACTTTGCCATTCTGGCTCCCAGAAGTTCAAGTAGGTGACTTACCAAAGTTTGATCTTTGGGCTGAAGGTCTCAGGAACTGCTGCACTGATATCTGGCACTCGGTGGCTCTCACTGACTGGGTTTGGCTTGTCTCCCACCCTTGGTGCCCCTCCTCTGATTCCTCCTGCCACTCAGGTTTCTCGCGCCCCTCCACTCTGCTGTGCTGGCTGCACTGCGCTGTGCGCTGTGGACTCACCCCCGCGGATCAGACCCTTCCTGTGGGTCTTCCAGTTTAACCTGAGCTCCGAAACTGTCACCTTCCGTCTCCCACTGGATTCTGCACCTCCAAAATTTGGTCAGATTCTCCTTTCAGAGGTACCTGAAGGAGTTTGTCTGAGAGGTTAGGTGAGTCGTTGCTCTCACTCCGCCATCTTGGCTCTTCCCCCCACAGCATTTTTTATTAGGAATAATTTAATACCTAAAAACTTGTTTCAGTTTTCCAAATAGCAAGCAGTCAGGTAATAATAGCTGTTATCAGTGACATAGTTGACTCTAACTTAAACCCTTTGTCAAGGTGGGCAATTTTAGCTACATGTTCTTTAGCAAGTCTGACTTTTTTTAAAAAATAAAGTTTTCAAGATAATTTGCAATTAAAATTGTCATTTGAGAGTTTTCTTTTACTACTCCTAAAACATCTTTTCTAATTTGTATACTAATCTTTTCTCAAAATTATGTGCTCTCAAATTGGTAGCACTGAATCTTGCTCTTCAGTCAAAATTTTTCTTGTCCTTCACTTTCCAGCTAAACGTAATCTCTTCCATGAAGCCTTCTGTGAATCCACATGACTAACTAAACTTTCTCTTTCTCAAATTCTCACAGCAATTTTCTTATATGCCACAACTCATAGAACCACAAAGTTTCTTCTAACTCTCTTTTGAGCAAGAAATGCTTTTATGATTATTTGGCAAGCAATGTTTCTGTGTCTTGTGGAACAACTACAGTGATGTGGAAGTCATTACCTCCTTAGTTCCTCAATTCTACTATTAAATAGACACAATCATTAAGAATTTTCCCTTTCTCTCAAATCAGAATATGATTCCCTTAAAAACATTCCACTCATTGATCAAAAAGAATAAATCCAATCCTTCATCTATGTGAGAACCTTTGAGATACCATTCCATGATGATCTCCCTTATCTGCCCAATTATTTTCTTCTTATCTAAGCAAAACACCCCCAATTCCTCCAACCAATATGCCTTTGTCAGGGCTCCCAATCTTACTGGCATCATGAACACTTACTGTGTGCCAGCTTGTCATTGCCATTCCTAAAATCAGGTACACACAACTGAATCAGACAATGCAGATCAGGTCAGATCAGGACACAGCATACTGAAACTGTGATTGTCCATATGTATTGGGTACTATGTAACTATTTATTATAAATTCTATGATATTTTCCCTCCCAAATGCATGGCAGCTTATTGAATACAGGACTGGAGTTGGAGAAAAGAAGATACAGATTTGTATCCTGCCTTAAATATTTGTTGTGGATCTGGACAAGTCATTTAACTTCTGTAAGCCTCAATTTCCTCACCTGTAAAACAAGAGAGTGGACTAGCTGACTTCTAAGGTCCACTCCAGCCTTAAATATTTAATCCTAAAACTCATACTGATTTTTTTTGTGCCAGTAAATGCCTTAGAGTTTTTCCAGATGAACAAGTCTAGTAGAGACCTCTCATTCTGTACTTAGTTGATCTTTTTTTAAACTTAAGCACAATTTTCCCTTTAATTTTAGAGTTTCATTCAATTATACTCAAAGTTCGAGGGTATGAAAATCTTTAAGAAGTCTTTTTACTTTTCAAAAAATACAGCAATTCTGCCTCATGACTTTGTGTTATCTGACAATGGATAAGCGTGTCATCTATATTTTACCTAAGTCATTAATTAAAACAGAAGGGAGTCAAGGTCATCTTAATGCAGTAATCCTCTCTCTTTTTTTAAAATTCTTTAATGATATCCAAATCCACCTAAATTTACTAACTTTCTGGTCTCCTCCCTTCAGCTTATCAAATAGGGTGTTGTAAGAGTTTGTGCTAAATGTCTTATTGAAAACTAGGCATACAATATATTTAGAATTCCCTTCACTGATTAATATAAGAAATCAGTCAAAAAGTAAATGATGTTGTTCTGCAGTAACCTAATATTTGATGAACTTGTTTCAGCTGGTAGTGATTTTTGCTTCCCTTTCTATATGATCACAAACCATCCCTTTAATAATGTGATATTTAATATTGCCAGAAATTGACATAGAAATATCAGTGACTACTTCTGAATCTCTCATAAAGAGTAAAGGTCCTACCTTGACAATTCTGGATGTACCTATTAAAAATATTTCTTTCATAATCATTTCATTGGGTAATTATAGGTAAGATAATGTTGACACTTGGTTTCCCTGTCCATAGGTTTCATTCAAAGTTTAATTTGCAAAGTAAAGTGGAAAGATGTATTTGAGGGCATAGATAGTGGTCATGGGTTTAAATTCTACCTATAACGATTATTGCCACTGTGGCTTTTGGCCAGTCATTCTATACCATGGGGATTAAATTAATTCGTCTATCAAAAAACAAGGGTTGAACTAGCCAGATTTTGTGTGCCTTGAAAACATAGATAAATAATTGTGTGATCTCAGATTATCGATCAATTAAGTCTTTTCTCCTTAACGTTAGTTTTTTGCCTCTTCCTTTTCCTTTTTCTTCCTGGTATACCCAGTTTCCAAAGTCTCTATATGATTTAGGGGTAAAAGTTCTGTTTGTATAGCTCGCTCTTCCATCACAATTTCTTTGGGTTTCCAGGAAATGTCCAACTCTTCCATTGTCTATGGCACAGCTGAAGGAAGTTACTTCTGATGCCTGAGAGATATTTTTGTTTTGCTTGCTCACAGGTTGACTGTTAAATTTGTACTGTATATTTGTCAGGGATGCTCTAAATGGTACTAAAGCTGACAGAATACAAGCAGGAGCTGACAGCTTTACTCCAGTTATAGCTGATTAAAGGCTATACGGGCCTCAGGGCCCTGTTTCTAAAAGAGGACCACTAAAATTCCACCAAAGCTCTTCCAGCCTGCATATTTTACATTGGATAAGGTGAAAAAGTCTTTATTCTGCATCAGTATTTGGGCTGAGAGAGAATAAAAACCAATTTAGACATGTTTTCAATGGAAAAGAAAGGGTAGTTTCATAATGCAAAGGGAAATAAATTCTCATACTATATGTATAAGCACATATACAAATTAGATCACTGAACCATAGACACAAGGCTGGGAGGGATATTAGAGGCTTTTGTATGTTGCCCTTTAGAGTCCAATGCAGATGATATAGACTAATATTTAGAGAGTGCTTGAAATTTTTCAAAGCATTTCATATATATATATATATATATATATATATATATATATATGTGTGTGTGTGTGTGTGTGTGTGTGTTTTAAATTAAGCTTCACAACAATCCTTTAATCATTTTATAAAGAAAGGAAGCAGTTGAGTGGTTGATGATGGTAGCTAGCTAATAATTGTGGAACATTTACCCATATTTTATGTTATTATCACCTGTATATATTTTACCTGTCTTACTTTATTTGATCTTCATAACCACCCTACGGAGTAGATGACCATCTTATCCTGTAGATATGTAGTCACATATTAACATCTCTATTTTCATGGTAAAGAAACTTAAACACAGAGATACTAAATGGTGTATTCAATCTCATTCAGTTATTCAAAAGCAGTCAGGTCAGGAACCTCAACTTTATAACTTTCAGGCCTCTATCCCCTTTCAAATAAATTAAATAGTTAAATAATTAAATTAAGTATGCTCTGTATTGGTTTCCCTACTTTCAGTCTTTATACATTTATCCTATCCTGCATCATAATGTCAAAATACTCTTCCAAAAATGTTTCATTGTCCACTCCCCTGCTCATGATCCTTTAATAGGTCTTCATTTCTAACATAAAATAAAAATAAGAAAATCTATATTTAGCATTTAAAACTGTTTGCAATTTGACTCCTGCCTACCTTTCTCAATTTATCTCATGTTATCCCCCTTTTTCATTCTGTGTTCTTGCTTATCTAGCCTATTTGTCTTTCTCAGTTCAAAATTCCCTCTCTTGATATCCCTGCGTAATACTTCCCCTATCATGAATGTATTGTTTCCTCATCTTACCTCTTGGCATCTTCAAAGCTCAGATCAAGTGCAACTCCTCCAGGAAAACTTTCCTAATCCTCCTAGTTAATAGTACTCTTTACCTCTTCAAATTATTTTGTATTTTCTCATCTGATTGAATGTTATCTTTCTCAGGAGAATTTAAAGTCTTTGAGGGCCAGGGCCTTATTTTCCTTGATGTCTACATCAATATTTTCCACCAGTAGGTGCTTACTAAATATTTATTGTATTAAATATAGACATAGGTACAGCAACATTAACATTAAGTAACACTGGACAAAATATAGAATTTCAAACACTTAGCCTAGGTAATAAAAGAACTGACATATGTTGAAAAAAATAATTTCATATACCTAGCTCTTATTTGGGCTCCAGAGCCCAATTTTATGTGAGGTATAACTATTTGGATGGTCCATCGTTCTTGCAAATTTAACATGGCACCTGGCTTTTGGATTTTTGTACCTTTTCTAATGGTGTTGTTTTATAAAAGAATTTACACTACAACTATTTGTGTAAGCACTGGCCACTTAGTAGTTATTTAATAAATGTTTTTTGGTTGACTAATATAGTATATTCTTCTTCAGGATACTAAGTTCTGTAGGCATAGGCTATGTATTACCTAAACTTTCAATCTTCCCCAGTGGTTAGATAATTGTTCTGTAAAATGTTAATATATATTTCATCCCATTTTTGTCTGCATGTAGACAGATAACTGGTTTGATATTGATTTAAAAAAGTTATTGAAGTCTTCTCATTTTCCTTTCTCTCATTGCCAGATATAGCCCAGCAAAACCCAGTGACACTGCACACCTCTGATAGGATATGCAGCATCCTGTACTCATAGATTTTTACTTCTCCAGTGAAAAGAAGTAAATCAATTTCTTCGTCTATTATTTGGGACTGCAGTTCATTGTTACATTTAATAAATGACCACATTCATTTTATTGTGCTGTTCATTTGTATTACTACAGTCTTTGAATATATAATTTTCTTCTACTTATTAAACTCTGTATCATTTCATACATGTTTTCCAATGTTTCTCAGATTGTTTCATAATAATTGTTTCTTATAACTTAACAACCCTGCAGCTCTCCAGACCAAAATTGCTACTCTATCCCCCCAGCCACCACTCACTTATGTGTGTTGTCTTCCTTATTAGAACTTAAGTTCTCTGAGGGTGGTAAGGAACTATTTTTCTTTTGTATTTTTGTCCTGAGCATACACACACAATTCTTGGTGCTTAATAAGTGCTGAATAAGTGATTGTGATGTATTTATTTAGTCACTAATTTATTCATCTATCCATTTATTTATTCATATTATGTTCATAGATTTTTATATTTAGCCACCAATTAACGTATACTTGATTTTTAGTTTTTCACTACAACACAAAAATGTGACTATTGTTATTTGGTTACATATGGCATTTTTTTTGTCTTTGACGTTTGTCCTTGGAAATATACACACATAGATATGCATATATATATATATGTATATACACACACAAAAAAATATGTGCATATATATGTGTGTATATGCGTATATATTATGTGTATATATCTATGTACACACATATGTACACATATAAATGTGTACATGTATATATGTGTGCATATGCATGTATATGTTTATGTGTATATATCTATGCATACACACATATACATATATACACATAAATGTGTATATACATGTGTATATACATGTATATATATCTATATATACACACATACACACGCACATATACACACACACATATCACACACATACATATGTCCATATAGTTAACTAGGTGATGGTGGCTTTAAATAAAGTAGCGAACTTTTAGTCAGGAAGCTCTAAGTTCAAATCTGGCCTCAAAAATTTACTAGTTATATGTTCCTACAGCAAATAACCTCCATTTGCCTTAGCTTTCTGATTTATAAAAATTAGAAGAATAAAATGAAATAATATTTGCAAAGTTTGTTGCAAAACTTGAAGTGAGAACAATGCCTATTGTCATCATCGTCATCAGCATCATTGTCATCATTATATGCCCAGGAGTAAGAGCTTTAAGTCAAAGGATATGAAAAGTTCAATGATTTCCTCTCTATTCCATAATGGTGGAAGTATTTTAGAGCTGAAATGACAATGTATTATTGGGCTTCTTTTCTCTTATAATCTCTTATACTATTTCCATTTTTTGCCAGCTTTGCCAATTAGTTGGAAAAGAGGTGAAATCTCCTAATTTTCTTAATTTAAATTTATCTATCAGTGGTTTGGAACAATTTTTAAAATGTTTATGAAAATTTACAATTCTTCTTTTGAAAGTTATGCATGTCCTTTGAACATGGGAATGATGCTTGAAAATCAAACTTTTATCAGAGACACTTAATTTAATATTCGTTCTAGTTTCCCCTCACTGTAGCTGTGAAAAGTGTCTTGTATTTTTTTTCCTACATTTTGAACTTGGACTTGATATTTATTATTCTTCCATTTGGAATTTACTATAATATATAGTATAAGTTGCTTTTTTAAACTCATTTTCTACCAAATTGCCTTCCAGTTTACTCAGAAGTTAATGCTAGAGCATCAGACAATTTATGTTTTATTTTTAAGTAGTGGGTTATTGGTTTTTTTCTTACTACTATAGTTTTTTTTTTCTACTATTTGGTACTAGGACATATTCTTACCAGTACCAAACTATTTTTTATGATTACTGGTATATAATAGAGTTTGAAGTTTACAAAATGCAGTCCTTCTTCCCTCTTATTTTCATTTTATTTTCTCATCGAGACTATAGACCATTTGTTACTTCAAATGAATTTTTATAGCATATTGTAAAATTATGTAGGGCCAATTCTTGCTAGTTGTATTGCTTTAACATTAAATATATTACATTTACTTAGACTGTACAATTATTTTATTTTATTGGTACTATCCAATTATGAGTAATGGGGATTGTATCCATCATCAATTTTTGTAGAGTTTTGTGATTTTATTTGTTTGTGTCAAGTATGCCTTGGTACATTGTCTCCCACATATTTTGTAGCTATTATGAATATTATCTGGTTATCATTTCCTTCTTTTTATAACTATGCAGAAATATAGATGATTTTCCAGAATTATTTGAAATAATGCTACTTTACTAAAGCAATTATTTTCCTTAATTTATTTGATGATTCTTTGAGGTTTTCTAAGTCATAAGAGAGGAGTGGGGAACTTGCAACCTCAAGATCACATGAGGCCTTTTAGGTCCTTGGGTGAGGCCTTTTGACTAAGTTCAAGTTTTACAGAACAGATCCTTTCATTAAGGGGATTGGTTCTATGAAGTTTGGATCAGTCAAAGTGCCACACTTGAGGACCTAGAGGGACACATGTGGCCTTGAGACCGTAGGTTTCCCACCCCTGTCATAATATTTTCTGCACGTAGGATTATTTTGCAGTCTCTGCTAATATTTATGCCTTATATTTCTGTTTCTTTTCCTGTTGCTCTTGCTAGTATTTCTAGAAAGATAGTGAATTTATAATGGGGGCAGATCTTATCTTTGTGTTATCATTACATTATTTGAAAGACTTCTAGTTCTTTAGCATTGTGAGCAATGAAAATTCTGATTTTTACACATTTTTATCATATTAACATAGTATTATTTAATATTTGCCTTTTAGTTGTTTTTTTCTAAGCATAAAGAAATGTTTTATTTTGTCAAAGGATTTCTTATTGTGATATCCTAATGTTCCGGGGATTTTTTTTCTTGCTTTTAAAATTACTAACCATACTAACTGTTTTCCCAACAATGAACTGTCCTTAAATACGTGGTTTGTCACAAACATGACAATGAATAGACACAGATATGTAGTTTTAGTTTTTTATAAAGCCTATCCACTCCAGCCCACTTTCTTGATCGGTGATTCCTTAATCAAGGCTGCCCTTTCATGAGAGTCTCCAATCATGTGAACTTCATTCCCAGTTCAACTCACTTTTTTATTTTCTCAACAGATCCACTTCCTAATTCAAAAGCAGTCACCTTCCCATTCCTCTTCTGCTGTCCAGTTACTTTAATATTTTTTTCTTCCCCTCTTTGAATGGAAGCATGTATGTGGTGCAATGGATAGAGTGGTGGACCTGGAGCCAGAAAGACCCGAGTTCAAATTTAACCTCAGACATTTATTGCCTACATGACTGAGGACATGTTATTTAACATGGAAAACCATTCTAGTATCTTCGCAAGGAAAACCACATGGACAGTATAGATAGATATGATCCACAGGATCAAAAATAGTCAGACATGACTGAAGAAATACTTTTGAATTAAGAGTTGGGACCCTCTTGATTTTTTGTATTTCTGTGCTTTACACTTAGCACAATAACTGACATATAGTAAATGTTTAATAAATGCCCTATCTATCTACTTATTTATTTTTTTTGTCTATCCACCATCTTTTATCTCTAATTTACATATTAATTTTATATCATTTTTCAATAGTAATAGCAGTCTATATTTTTCTTTCTTAGCTTTATTCCTCTTTGGTTTAGTTATTGTCACAATTTTCTTAAAAATAAAGGTGTATGGCGAAGCACTTTCTCAAATATTAAGAATAATATAGAGGTATAAATTTTTCTTTAAAGTTTCAATAAATTTATTAAATTAGAGGTCTCTCTAATTGATAGTTTCTCATTTCTTTGTGATTTTATCTGTTTGTTTTTGGATCTCTCTGTTTTTGTAACTCTGACTATTTTATATATATTTTGTAGATAGCCATTCATTTTCATTGAATTCCAGGTACTATTTTTCTAGCATATAGTATGGTGGAAGAGATAAGAAAATATGCATTTATATGGGGTGTACTATTTGCTAGTAATTATTCTAAGCCTCTTTTTGTAATCAAATGTTAATTCTACAATAACTTTCCAAGGTAGCTGCTATTTTTACCTCCATTTTAAAGTTGAGGAAACTGAGGCAAATTGATGATAAATGACTTGCCCAGGGTTACATAGTAAGTAAATATCTGAGGCTAAACTTGAACTCTGGTATTCCTCATTCTAGACCCAGTGTTCTATCCCCTGTGTTACTAGCTACCTCAGATGTGGATTATAGGTCCTAATCAGTCTATTTTATTTCATCTCTGTTCATGTTTCTCTTTTATTTGGGCAATTTTTGATTCTTTTCCTATTGAGTTGGAGCAAGAAAATCTGAGTTCAAATTTTGTTTCTATCAGTTAATGACTATATGAATTTGAATGTATCATTTAATTTCTCTTGGCTTCAGTTTCCTCAACTGTAACATGATGGGGTAGTAATAGGTGACCTCTAAGGTACCTTAGATTCTCTAGATTTATGATCTTATAAATTGTACCCCAAACTCCAGAAATACACTAACCAACCCATAGTACTAAGCCCTCCTTATTCATAACAACTATGCTTATTTCACTTTTATTTCTTTGGTAGTTTCTCCTAATTCTCCCATAGCCCATAGTTGTGTCATTATATGGGGTAATGACACAACTTTTGCCTACTTGAAAAAAAATTTGAAAATAAAGCACTGACTTTATGTTTTCAGAAACAACTTTTCCAACATTGAATATAACTGCTATATTTCTCCATATTTCTACTTTACTCATAACAACTCTTATATATTGAAATTTCTACTGATGTATAATACAAAGCTTAGTCCCTTTTACGACTTTCTCAGTATCCAGTTTATTATTATGGACAGATAGGTGAGTGCTGGTTTAGTAAGACAGACATTTATTTGGGCCTACCTTGTCATTCTATTGCAGTCAGTGGTTACACTGGAGCAAAGGTACTTTGTAACTCTCTCCAGGCACAGGAAAACTGTCTAAAAACGGTAATGAAGTTTGCTAAGCTTTCTCTCAGGTCAATTTTATTTGGTGCAGATCATCTGTGAACATTTCTCTGACATGAACATAATTTCCAAGGGTACCTACAAGCAAGTGTAATTATTGCAAAATGGTATTTTTTTTCTGAAATCGTTAGAGAAATTTTTTTACTCTAGCCAGGAAGTTTTGACTAAAGTGCACAATGACATTTCACTCTTCTAAATTCTTCTGTGACTTATTAGCACCCAGTGCCTGAGTCTCAAAAATGCTGATAAAATATAATCTTTGGGAAAATTTGACTTTGCATTAAACTTTTAAAACCTTTTGCCAAGGCTTTATGGCTTGAACTTGAAAACAGTACCAATGATAGGAATTATGACAAAGTAAAGTGTGTCATGATTCTCACTGAATATTATTTGAAACATACTTGTAATTGTTTTTGTCAGTTTAATTTTTCATCATAAAGCTAAAAAAATAAAAAACATATTGAAATTAGCCACTTTATATCAAATTGAGAATTAATATATCTAAATGAAATAGAGGGGGGAAAATTTAAAGTCAATATTCACTTACAAAAAACTTTAAATAATACCTCAAATCAAATTTTAAAGTTACAGAACCATCAAAAGGTCACAGGGAGACATTTTCTCAACCTAAGACAATTTGAAAAGTCTACAGGAGAGGGCTGTAAAATCAGTGTGGTCATGGAGTTATTCTGTAACAGGAGGACCATTAGTAGACCTTGAATGCTATGAAAGTAGTAGTGGCAGCTTTGGGAACTCAGCTCAGAGATGATAAGGGGGTCAGATAAGAGATTATAGGTAACTCTTTGCTAGCACTAGGTACAGGTGAAACTTTTGACAACTCTATTATCCATAAGCAGATCAGGGATAAAGTTTCTGGACAGAGTAGAGCACTTGTGATTGGTCACAAGGGAGAAGGGGCCCTGGTCATTGCTTCACCTGTAACTTCTGGAGAGTGGGGACCTGGTCACACTTCCAGGGTTTAAAAAGAGTATTAGTTCTTCCAGCTTCAGGGGAGCAGGAACTCTTCCTGTTTAAAGACCAAACCTCAGAATAAGAAAGCAGTCACCACACCTTTCTTATGATAACACTACTATGGAAGCACCAAAAAAATGTGCAGATCCCCAGAACTAGCTCTGAAAGCAGCTATATGAAAAACCTGACTCTTGGGATATTGCCTTGTCACCCCAAATAAGCAGAGTCCAACTTTAACATAAAGTCAAGAAATAGGCTGGGAAAATGAGCAAACAAGGGGAAAAAATAACGACCAAAAATACCTGCTATCATGGCAGGGAAGAATGAGACATAAATTTAGGATTCTGGGAAGATGGTGGAATAGGTCAGAAAATTCCAAACTCTCGAGATTTTTCCCCAAAAAAGAGTTAAAATAGGACCTTAGGGCCAATGAGGTGTGGGCACAGATAACTAAAAACAGAGATACAACAAAGGTCTTTCTGAGACAATTTGAGAAGATCTGAAGAAGAATTCTAGGCACAGGTTTGGTAGCTGGGAAGAGTAAACACCTGCAAGCTAGGTTCCATTTAACAAAAAGAGGCAAACGCTGGGATTAACTGGTTTGACAGTTTGCCTCAACCCCAACATAGGAACTTTATCTACCCTTTCCCCACCTGATGAGGGAAAATCCTGGCAACCTCTGATGATAAGGAATGCCAGACTGAACTAGGCAGCCTGCACACACCTGGTGAATGCACAAACAGTGAGGCAGAAAGCCTCTGGCAGTGGGCACTTATCAGAGGTTAGAGGTTTGGATTTGGTTCCAGGTAGGAGGGAGAACTGAAGATCTGGAGAGAGAGGCACCATTTCCCATAGCCCAGGGATAGAAATGATCACAAAAATTAAGCTGTCACCACAAAAAATTCACAGGCAAAGGAGAAAGAATCCAACCATAGGAAGCTATTGCAGGAATCATCTTCAGAGGAGGATATTGAAGCAAAGAAATGGCACAAAAAGTAATGTCAAATGGTCACCTGCTCAAAAAGAATTGCTAGAAGATTTTATAAAAGAGTTTAAAAACCAAATGACAGACATGGAGGTAAAGCTAAAAAAAAATTAAGAATAGTCCAGTAAAAACAATAAGGTTATGAAAAGAAAGTCAACCAATTAGAGAAGGAAATCCAGGATCTTAAGGAAGAAACTGATGCCTTGAAAATTAGAATTGGGCAAAGTGAAGCCAGTGAAATTATAAGAGATCAAGGAATAATTAACCAAAACATGAATAACGAAAAAATTGGAGAGCAAGTGAAACATAAGAAAAACAATGGGGGGACGGAGCCAAGATGGCAGAGTAGAAAGACTCACCTATGCTAGGTCCGAACCCACAGGCCATAGATTTCCTGTAAAAAGAACTCCTGACAAATTCTGGAACAGTGGAAGCCGCGCAGCAACATAGTGAAGGAGATTTCCGTTGCAGAGAGCCCTGAAAAACCGACCACAAAGGTACTCCGGAGGGGAGCAGAGCCCTGCCCTGCGGAGCGCTCCCCTCCCCCGCCCCAGCCGCAGGGCACTGAGAGGAACGAGCAGAGCCCAGCAGGCGTCAGGGATCAGAATCTCAGGCAGCCGCGAAGGTCCCTCCACCCACAGATGCACAGGTCGGTGAGAGAGACGGGGTGAGAGGGGAGCGGGTATCTCCAGGACTTGGACCCCCTCGGGAGGCTGTGGCCACGGCAAAGGCAGAGGCCGCTTGGCCAGAGGCGTGGAACAAGATATTTCAGAAGTCAAAGGAACTAGGTCTAAAACCAAGAATCACCTACCCAGCAAAACTGAGTATAATACTTCAGGGGAAAATATGTTCTTTCAATGAAACTGAGGACTTTCAAGCATTCTTGATGAAAAGACCAGAGCTGAAAAGAAAATTTGACTTTCAAACACAAGAATGAGAAGAAGCATGAAAAAGTAAACAGCAAGGAGAAGTCACAAGGGACTTACCAAAGTTGAACTGTTTACAATCCTATATGGAAAGACAATATTTGTAACTCTTGAAATCTTTCA
>JAQQSK010008702.1:0-13397 GCA_028658325.1 Potorous gilbertii
TATATACAACATATAGGTTTTTATGCATGTGTATTTATATATGTATCTATGCATGTATACATATGCCTATAGGTTATACATCTGTAATCTTGCAAATATGTACATACATATATACACATATAAACATACATACACATATTCATATATGTATATAATTATGTGTATCTCTGTATGTGTGCACACACACAGAATCTACAAGGTGAGTAGAATATGAAGGAATGATATCTAAAAATAAATTTAAGGGGTGAGAGAGAGGAAAGTACTGGGTGAAGGAGACAGGGAGAAAAAAAATGGGGTAAATTATCTCACATGAAGGAGGCAAGAAAATATTTTTCAAAGTGGATAGGAAGATGGGATAGGCTAGAAGGAATGCATGAACTTTACTGTCACTGGATTTCACTTAAGGAAGGAATGTCAAAAACTCTCAATTGAACATTGAAATCTCTCTTATCCTACAGAAAAGTAGCTGAGGAAGGGAAAGGGATAAGTGATGGACTGAGGGAAAGCAGGGAAGATTGTAGAGGAAATAATCAGAAGCGAACACTTGTGGAGGGACAGGGTGAAAGGATAGAATAGAATAAATGAAGTTTGGGATAGGATAGAAGGAAATATACTTAGTCCTTAACAATATGACTATTATGCAAGTGTTTTGCAAGATTGCACATGTATAACCTATATGAAATTTCTTGGTTTCTTAAACGGGGAGTGGGAAGGGAGAAAGGGAGACAATATGGAACTCAAAGTTTTAAAAATTTAACTTTAAACATGCTTTTAAATGCCATTGGAAAGTAAGATATTTAGGTCATGGTTTATAGAAATCTATCTTGGCCTGTAAGAAAAATAGAAGTGAACAGGATAAGAGAAGAAGCAATGGAGTGATAGAAGGGAGGGCAGATTGAGAGAACAGGTAATCAGAATGTACACCATCTTGGAATGAGGGAAGAGATGTGAAGAAAATTGAGAACTCAAAATTTTGGGGAAATGAATGTTGAAAACCAAAAATTAATTATTTGTTTAAGAAACAAAACAAAACAAAATGCAGGAGCATAAAAGGCAGCATCTATTCCATTTCTCTTAGGCTTGCTTATTCATTTCCATGAAGGCTTTCAGCCCATAACTAGCCAAGTTCATACACCTAAGAATTTAGAATCATAGATTTAGGAATTTACAAGCCAATAAAGTTTGTCGAGTATAATCTCCTTATTTTACAAAATGAAGAAATTGTAGCTCAGAAAGTTATAATGACAGACCCAAAGTCACAATGGTAGAAGTTGGCAATGCCAAGAATGGAACTCTCATGCTTTGGTTTGAGCATTTTTCACATTGAATCTTTATACTACACTCCCTTTCAAGGTATTCACATATCTTTTAAGGTGATCAAAGAATGCTATAATCAAAAACAAATATGCAGTCAAAACATCTCATTTTTCAATTGAGGATAGCTTCATGTTCCATATCTCAGAGATGGGAATATAACATTGACCTCCTATTTACTAAGCTAGTACTCTTTCCCATGTACTTAGGAGAAATTTTCTTTCCTGAAGTTGAGACTACATTTCCTTTGAGAAACAGTTGTCTCCAAATGTAAAATTTAGTATCATCCTTTTTTGAGTATCATCATTGTTTATTAGAAACACTGACTCCTTGACAAGGATAAAATAATCCTACTAGGATGCAATAAATGTGATTTATCACAAGTTAAATTGAGGACCTTATTGAAAAGAAGTAGACCTGAGGAAGAGGGGACCAATTTGTTTTTTAAATCAAGAAGGTGCATTTACAGTTAGGGTTAGTTTTGTAAAAATTCACAATGTCATTCTCAATGACACTAAACCCTTTTGTACTATTTTGATATAAAGCCCTATACAATTTATAAATCTTCTATAAACCACCGTGTCAATGGTTCATTCTCACTTTTAAGTGTCTAGTATCCTGTTCAAGAATTGAAAAATGTCATCAATCCTCAAAATATACAGTGTAGTCAGATAAATTTTGGATGCCTAATTCTCAATTTCTCTCGAACTTTTCATCTCAGACATATTAGAATTACTATTAGCAAAAATAAATGTTTTTAACTTAAAATTTCTCACCTAAACACATCTCTGATGTCTAAAACACTCCCCAAGAAACAGAAACATTTCCATTCTTTTCAAACTCCTTTCCAAATATGTTCACACATCCCCAAGATTTCAAATAAAAACAACCAGATGTTGTCATAGAGACAACAGAATCCCAACAGTGAACAAAGCCCTGAAGTCTATGTTTAAATGAGGATACTAGAAATAATCACTAAGATCATAACCTGCTTTGGTTCCTTAATGATTACTCAGAGCCATTTTTATTCCCTCAATAGGGGAACTGGTAAGGTGGGAACAAGATGTACACACTTGTAATAGCATTCCCAATATCTACCACTATGGATTACATTTGAAACATAACCTGAGGAATGGATGAGACCATTTTCAGTATAGTTCTGGGTGTTCTATGTTACTAGATACATGACCCATATAGCTGAGCAGCTTTTTCTTAGATACTACTCTATTTCTCCAGATCCTTAATATCTGAATTCTAGGTATTTTATCTTTGCAATTATCTTCCAGGATAATTCACCAGGATTGGGATGATTTTAAAGATGAAGAATTAGAACTTAACTTTAAAAACTTAATGACTATTAATGACAGATAACTGCCCAATTCTTATTTGATGAAAATGTTACTTCATTTTAAGTTACCTATATATACATATGCATATATGTTCATAATATAAACATGAGTAGTAAATATTTTACAATATAAACATGAATAATAAATATTCCATGGTCCCCAATCCAAATTCAAAACTAATTAATTAACAACTAATTAATTACCAACTCACTTTATGTTTTCGGGCCTTACGTTCCTTATGTCTAAAATGAGGACATATATTTAAATTAATATGTTCACTTAGAAGCATTTTTTGAATTGAACTGTATTCAACTGAATTTTTTAATGAAGAGGTTGGTCTAGATATTCTTAGTGCTAAGGCTCCTTCTAGACTAATAATGAATATAGGAATATAAAATTTAGAGTCAAGAGATATTTTGATTTTTTTTTAAATTCCAATCATACCTTCTTGCTTTAGAAATAAGAAAACCGAGCATCTCATAAACTAAATTCCTTGATCAAAATAAGATAGGTAGCAGACAACAGAGCAAATACTGGTTCCCATGATCGTAGCTGTCGTTATTATTAATAATAATTTGACAATTGTTAGTGACAATTACATGAATCAACTCAAATGCTCTAAATATTCGTTTCTTTCACCTTAGGTGTTTACCAGATAGAGTTGGTGTAATTATTTGGAAATCTCATCATGCCAGTGTTTTAGGGCTTATGATCCTTAATTGAAAATTATGGATATGTAATCTCATCATTTTCATAATATTCTGAAACCAGACAAAATTCATTTTAGAATATTTTCTATTTTTATGTTTCTAACATACCTTTGATTCTCCTCTAAGTTCTTTACTAAAGAATGACATTAATTTCACTTTCCTTTTTCTCTTTCATAGATTCTGTTTCGTATTATTTTCTCACAATAGACTGTGTAAATCTGATAATGCAGCGAAGCCTGAAGGCATGAAGAGACTGCTTGTTATGTGACAGCCAGACAGTTAGTAGAGTTTTCAGTCAGGGATTGGGACTTAATTGGCCAAATCTTGCCCTCAATTAAAATCACAGAGATGGAAATGGAAATTGCTTGTAACTGAGGGCAAAATTGAATGCAATGTACACTGATGTTCCCAGTTCATTAGTGTAAATCAACTTTGAGCCCTTGCAAAGGAAGGAGATGGCAATTTTTACCAGGTGAAGCAAAAGATTAAACCACAAGAATTAAACTCTGTGTGAGTGTGTGTGTGTGTGTGTGTGTGTGTGTGTATCCTGCCTCAAGTGATATTTGTTATTGTTTGTGACCCAAGGTAAATTATTAAACTCTCTTGAACATGTGGAAAAGGGATGCAGAGAGATAAAGATACAAGGGAAGACACCAAGACAGAGAAAAATAAGATAGAAATAGAAACAAATAGTGCGACAGAGGGACAGAAAGAAACAGGCAGAGGCAGAGAGACAGAAAGAAACAGGCAGAGGCAGAGAGACAGAGGCTTAAAACCAGACTGAAAATGAGATAGCTAAGAGAGAATTAAAAAAAAAGCACATATTTTCTTTAGTTTTATAAAGTTCTATGTTACTTGCTTTCTCTCTGTAAAAAATGCAGCTTCCTATTATTATGCTCATGATAGTAACATACGATAGGAAAGGGAATTAGGCTACTCATTTAGACAGAACTAAATATAAATGAGGAACAGGTGGATGTTCTATTGCTAGCCACACAAGACTGAGAGAATCACCTGTTTCTATCAACGGCATCATCTCTACTAACTGCATCATCATCTATGTCATATGTAGTGGAAATCTGGCAAGAGATTAATTGAAATGAATGAATATGTAATGATGGATTGTGATAAGAGGGACTACCTACAATTAAGAGACCACAGGTTTGTTGTAGTTCAAAATATAAAAGGGAACATTAAGATCATTTCCTCTGTTTAGAGATAGTTTATTCTTCTTTGAAATTTGTTTGTAAATTCCATTCTTTTAAATATAAAATTCAGCCGTTTATATGTAATTTACTTTTGCCTTCCTTTTAAAGTTGATATATGTGTAGTGTCCATTATTGCAGATGGAAAGGAAGATTTGAGCTCAATTCTTCGTAACTGAGTTACTGCAGACAAGTTACATCATCTTCTTGTTCCTCAGAGTTTCCATGTATAAAATAAGTGTATTAGACTCCATGAACTCCAAAGTCCATTCAAGTTATAACTCTTTGATCTTATCATCAATAATCTTGTAATTTTGTGAAAAGAACAATTTTTGAAGTAAATTTTCTAGGTTATATTCTTATGTTGCTCCGATATTCTTTCTGAGATTAATATTCTGCATAAAATTAAATGAGAAGTCATGTTCCATAATTTTAAAAAAATGAATATAACTAGTTTCATCTTACCAATTACAAATGAGTAAAAGACTCATTTTTGAGAGTTGCAATAAAGATTTTAGAGTATTAGGGTTCCACTGAGTGTATCTTAAAAAGTAATTTACTAAGTAGACTCCAGCAGCCTGTAGTCATTAGTGCCCTTCCTCAAAGTACATGAAGTGACTGCCATTGCACTGACAGAATCAGTCATTTGATGGCTATGTTCCATTAAAGTGTTTCCCTCCTGATAGTTGATTCTAATTGTCTTCATTCTATTATTCTCAGATTTATACATAAGGCAGATGGCAGTCAAGAATCCATTAATGTAGCACCCCATTTCTCTTAAAAATAAGTGATTTTCTTATTTTTATAAACAGTGGAATGGTATTTTAGTAATCTCAGAGGATACTTTAAATATTAGATAAGAAAATTTATTGATTGGAAAAAATAACTGTTTTGATATTATAGAGGGTATTTAAGTATGAAATCATCAAACAGCAATAATTAATTTTAATACTTAAATACACAACACGGATCTGATGGTGTTCTGTAATTTGTTCCAATGTACCAACATTTTTAATTTGTTTCCAAATTTTTACATTTATGCTATTCTTCTTAATTACTAGAAGAAGTAGAGTACCCCTTTCATGATAACTCTTTATATCATCATTCTCATTCTCATTATTGTCATATTTGATAGTTCAAATGATAAGAAGTAAATTATTTGTGTTAGCTATGACTTTTTTAAAATATGTAATATGAATATCAGCGTATTTCTTATAGAAACTGATGGCACAGAAGAAAGTTAAAAGGATGAAAAAACAAATCAGTCAATCAAAAAGTATTTACTAACTACCTATTTTATTTGTGGCACTGGGCTAGGCTTTTGGTAAACAAAAGAAAAAGTACAGATCTCTCTCTCTCTCTCTCTCTCTCTCTCTCTCTCTCTCTCTCTCTCTCTCTCCTTCTCTGTCTCCTTAAACATGGAGTTGGGAACATGTGCAAATCTAGAATCAGACACTTAAGATCTTTGTGACCCTGAACTCACGTAATTTCTTTCTTATTCATCATCATCTTCATCATCAATATATGACTCTCAAGGGCTATTGTAAGAATAGCATTAGATAAAAATAGTATAGTACAAGAGCGCGTCACGTACATCCCTGAGGCCCTATGTAACCTTCTATATCCTTATGTGTGACCTTTTGATCGAATTCAAATTTTACAAAACAAATTATTTTAATAAAAGTTTATGAAATTAATACTATTTTCCAGGAAGTGGGTCGTTATTTAACCCACTTCCTGGCACATGGTAGTATTTTATGGAATGCTTATGTAACTATACTATATATGTATACATTTATGCATGCGTGTAAAATATGCATAAATATACCTCATTCGCAAAGGCTATTGATATAAGACTCTCCTCATACTGGTAGGGATGAATTCCTTGCCCTTTGTGAGAGTTTGGGTACAGTGGAAAAAAGTAAGAGAGAAAAAAGCTGGGTAGTCTGCTTCAAATTCTTATCAAGGCTCTTCAACTCTCTTCAAGCTTCAATTCACTTTGGTGATTTTGACTTCCAACCTGTAGAGTGAAGATAGATGACAATCCCACTTTATACTGCTAAATCAATATACTCTGGGGAGACATGGAATGAGCTAATATTCTCCATCATGTCCTTGTCCAGCTTGCTACACTAAGGACTGCAAAGAATTTCCCCTTCTTTGAGCACTAGGATTTTATCAGTTGAGCTGAGTTACCTCACTCCTACACCCGGTATTATCTAGTAATTTTTCCCATATACTTGCTCTGACATCTGTTTTGTTACTAAGTGGAATAAATTGATTTCTTGGCCCATTTCTTTATGTGTCTTCACTGTAGAACTGATATTTGGTAGGAAAGGGGTTAAGCCCTGTATATAAAAATTGGAGCCCTCCCTAATAATAAAACAACAGAGGTTAGCTTGAACTTGTTAAATATATCTAAACTAATACATTTAAGGGTGCAAATAGAAACAATTATATTCTAGTACCCCTCTGTCTAAGGAGAGAAAATAGAGTCTAGTTTCATCTTCTTGATTCCTTTTCTGGTAGACATTAAAATCACCATTGGAGAGGGATGAGGGTGTGAGATAGATCTCTGGAGATCTTTATTTTTTCCTGCTTTAGGTCAAAAAATGATATCCTCATACCACATATTGGTGAAACATATGGGTCTCTCTTCACATAAAACACAATAATAAATATTAACCAAATAAATGCAAAGTAAAGGGGAGAAAAGCCTTAATAACTGGGGATTAAGACAGTTTTAATGAAGAAGATGATAATAGAATAGAGTCTTAAAGGAAACTAGGGCAACAAGGAGAGGCTATGTGTTACAGGAATGGCAAACAACACAGATTCTGAATAGGGAGGGCTTTGTACAAGAATATTAAGACCAGTTTGATTGAACAAGAGAGACTTTGAACAGTGATAATAATGAGGAAAGAAGTTACTGGAGCAAAGAGACTGAAAGAAATCATAATTTTGAAGTTCAGAGTATGTTTTATGTTAATGAAATTTGAATGTGATAATTAAGAAATGCAGTTACAAATGCCAATAGAAATGTAATTTTGCTATCTGTAAGAAACTGAATTGATAAATTCATTTGGAAAAGATCAATGATCAACTTATTTTGTAAAGGAAAACTATAGCAATCAAAAAGTACTGTCGAATGAGGTAATGGAAAAATGGAAGAAAATAGTATACTTGGCTCTTCATAAGACCAGAGGTACATAAAATTCTTTGCACTGAAGGAAAAAATAACACAAGTCAAAAATCAAATATGGCATTGACAAGAAACATTGGACATGTCATTGTTTACTTGGATCTATTTAATTTAATTTTTTAATTATTTTTTTTACTCACAATAATATTTTATATTTTCCAATTACATGTTAAGATAGTTTTCAACATTTATTTTTGTAAGATTTTGAGTTCCAAATTTTTCTTTCTCCTTTCCTTTCCTCACCCCTCCACATGAGAGCACAGAATCTGAAATAGATTTTATGTATACAGTAATATTAAGTATATTTCCACATTAGTAATGTTATGAAAGAAGAATCAGAAAGAAAGGTGAAAAGCACAATAAATAAAAATAATAGAAAACAAAAAAGTGAAAATAGTATACTTCATTCTGTATTTAGACTCCATACTTCTGTCTCTGAACATCTATAGCAATTCCCATCATGAGGCTTTTGGAATTGCTTTGGATCATTGAGTTAGCTAAGTCTATCATAACTGACCATCACACAGTCTTGCTGTGTACAATATTTTCCTGGTTTTGCTCACTTCATTTAGCATCAGTTCATGTAAGTCTTTCTAGGTTTTTCAAAAATACACCTATTCATCATTTCTTTTTTTCTTCGTAATTTTTTTTTAAATTTTAGACAAATACTAAAACAAATACAGAAGAAAAGAAAAATAAGAAACAACATAAAGTTAAATAGTAAACTTAAATATAAAATAATAAAAAAGCATGTCATATGCACAAAAGAATATAAGACTGAAAATAAATAGCAATAACTTTTCATTTCAAGAAACCTATACATTAAATATTGTGCATAAAGTGAAAACTGTGCAATTTTTCATTATTTCCTTGTGTGTTTTATATTTTTTTCTCTGCTCTACACTTTTTATTTTGTTCCCTTTCCATTTTCCTCCCATTCCCCCCCAAGACTACAACTGAGCATGGATATATTCGTATATAGATATATACACACATGTATACATACATACATGCATACATGCATACATACATGAACATACAATTTCCCTAAGAGTCTCTACGCCTAATCTTATTTTTATGTCCATGTATCTTTTTCTTGTAACTCCTTTACATTCCTTCTACCTGCTACGTTACCCGGCAATTACTTAACCTACCTACACACCAGCAATTCTTCCCTTACTTTCGCCTTCCTCTAAATCTAAACATCCATTTCCACCTCTTTGACATACTCCACCAACCTCCCCTTTAAAGCTCCCTCCAATTTCCTGAAACCTAAACACCCTTATTTACCCCCTTTTAACCTCTTCCCTCACTCTCTCCTCAATGATACCTCCTTTTTTCTCTCCCCTCTCTCTGTTCCCTTAGAGTTTTATTTCATTTTTTTAAAATTTAGAATAATTTTGTATTCTTCTGGCTGTATATTTCCCTCTTAAACCCATTCCAAATGAAAGTACTTTTCCAGGAATAACAACCCCTCTCCCTACCTAATTCCTCTATATTGGTACTTCTTTTTGTATCTCATTTATATAGATAAATATTTTTTTAGCTGTTCTTGAACTGTTTTACTTTTTAAAGTCACATCATGCTCAGGTTTACTCCAATTTTTCTCATAACCTACCTAGTTACTAGTAGCAATCTTAGACATAGGGCTAACATTTTCCACAAATAAAAGATAAACATTCTATCCTTACTGATTTTCTTGTAATTGGTCATTGGTAAATATATGATACTTGTTTTGGCTCTTGCATGTCAAGTCTTCTATTAAGTTTTTGTTTTATCAAAGTACTGAAAGTCTGACAGTTGATCAAATGTCTATTTTTTCCATTCAAAATTATGTTTGGCTCTTCTGGTTATGATATTTTTGGGCAGAGGTCCAGTTATTTTACTCATTGTTAGACAGCATTCCAAGATCTGTGCTTACTTTTAGTGTTGCTAGCACTAGGTGTTTTGTGATTCTAATTTTGGTACCATCACTTGTAAATTGTATCTTTCTCTTGTTGTTTCTAATATTTTATCCTTGATTTGGCAGTTTCAGAATTTAACTATAATATACCTGTGAGTTTAACTTGTAGGATTTCTTTTAGTAGTATTCAGTGGATTTTTTTTCTATTTCTACTTGCCCCTCTGGTTCTAATGCTTCAGGACAATTTTCTTTATATATAATGTCGTCATCTCTTATGGCTTTCCTGACTTCCTCTTGCCCAATTCTGATTTTCAAGGAGTGATTTTCTGGGTCTCCTTTTATGATTGGTTGACTTTCTTGTCATAATCTTCTCATTTGTCTTCTATTCTTATTTTTCTTTTTAATTTTTCCTGATTCTCTCATTTGATTTTTAGGCTTTTTGAACGTCCTACAATGAATTTTTTTTGGGTAGGTGACCATTAGTCAATAGTCCTTGGGGTAGAAGAGGGTTTCTTTCTTTAGATGAAACCTGATCTTCTCCATTTCCATAGAAGTCCTCTGTAGTTGGATTCTTTCTCCTTTGCCTGTGCTTTTTGGATAATAATTTAATTTTTACAATCCCTTCTATTTCTTGGATATGTGGGATGGTGCCTCTGGCCTATGATCCTGCTCAGTTCTCCCCTCAAACAAAAACCTCCAGTCCCATGTAAGTGCCCACAGTTTGCAGCATCTCAGCCCACTGCTTCTGCACTCACCATTTGAGTTCTGCTTCCTTCTTGACTTTACTGCTCTCTCCAGCACAACTGGGTCTGGCATTTCTTTTTGACAACAGAGGTTCCCTAGAACTTCCCCAGATCAGATGCCCAACTCCCCTCACTTTCCTCCAGATAAATGCTCCTGTGGCATGACAAAGGCAGCCTCCCAATTCAGGTTGCCCTTTGTTGCTTAAACAGCTTGTTGCTTGTTGTTAAATGGGGCCCTAGCCTGGATGTGTTCACTCTTTACAGGAATGAAATCCAGTTATTTGATTTTTCTTCAGCTCTTCTCAGATTGTCCCAGGAGGATCCCTGTTCTTCCCCTGCTCATATTTGTTTTAATGTCTCTATGTTCACCAAGAGACAGAATTTTAACTCTTTTGTGGAGGAATATCTTGAAAGGTAGAAATTTTCTGACCTGCCATCTTCTCAGAATCCTTTCAGATCATCAATTCTTATAACTCAATAATATTCCATTGCATTCACAAACCACAGCTTGTTCAGTCATTCCCCAACTGATAGGCATCCTCTAAATTTGCAATTCTTGGCTATGAAAAAAAGAGCTGCTAAAAATATTTTTGTACATTTTGGCTCTTTTCTCTTTTTCATGATCTTTTTGCTGGTATCACTGGATAAAAAGGTATGCACAGTATTTTAGCCCTTTGGGCATAGTTGCAACTTACTCTCCAAAATGATTGAATCAAGTCACAATTCCACTAACAATGCATTAGTGTTCCAATTTTTTCCCACATTTTCTCTAATATTTATCATTTCCCTTTTCAATTACATTAGCCAATCTGATAGGTATGGAGTGGTATCTCAGAGGTGTTTTAACTTGCATTTTATAATCTATAGTGATTCAGAGTGTTTTTTCACATGACTATAGATAGTTCTGTTTTCCTTACATGAAAACTGCCTGCCCGTGCCCTTTGACCATTTATCAACTGTATAAACTTTACTCAGTTCTCTATATATTTGAGCAATGAGGCCATTATCAGAAACATTGGTTGTAAAAATTCTCAGTTTTATCCTTTCTTTCTAATGATGGTTACTTTGTCTTTGGCCAAACCCTTTTCAATTTAGTATAACCAAAATGATTCATTTCACGTTTCATATTATGTATCTCTTATTTTCTTATAAATTCCCTTTTCAATAGATCTGACAGGTAAACTCTCCCTTGATCTCCTAATTTGCTTATACCCTCATCTTTTTTGTCTAAATAATGTTCTCATTTAGAACTTCTCTTGATTTAAGGAGTGAGATGTCAGTCTATGCCTGGTTTCTGTCACACTATTCTCCAGATTTCCCAGCAGTTTTTGTCAAATAATGACTTCTTATCCTATAATTTGGAGTCCTTTTGTTTATCAAAGAGTAGTTTAGTAAAGTCATAGATGACTGTGTCTTAGATCTCTAACCTTTTCTACTGATGTACCACTTTTTATTCACCAGTATCAAATGATTTTGAGGCTTGTTCCTTTAAAATGTAATTTCTGGTCTGATAAGGTAGGCAATCTTATTTTGCGCTGTTTTTTCCTCATTAATTTCCTTTATACACCTGATTTTTTGTTCTTCTGAATGAATTTTGCTATTATTTTTTTTGTTTCATCAAATTATGTGATTTACATGACACTGATTAAATAAATTAATTTAGATATAATTTCCATTTTTATTATATTAACTCACCCTACCCATGAACAATTGATATTTTTCCCAATTGTTTAGAACTTTATTTGTGTAAAAAGTGTTTTGAAATTATGTTTGCATAATTTTTGTGTTTGTTGTAGCAGGTATGCTCCCAAATATTTGTATTATTTTCAGTTATTTTAAATATAATGTCTTTGTATCTCTTGTTGCTATGATTTTTTTAGTAGTATGTAGAAGTGCCAATATTTTGGTGGTTTTATTTTATATTCTGCAGCTTAGCTAAAGTTGCTAATTGTTTCCAGTAGTTTCTAAATTGATTCTCTAGGTTGCTCTACCATCATGTCTGCAAAAAATGATAGTTTTGTTTCTTCATTACTTATTCTATTTCATTTCATTTGTTTTCTTCTCATTGCTATAGCTATCGTTTCTAATACAATATTGAATAATTGTGGTAAAAAAGAGCTTTCTTTTCATCCCTGGTTCTTATTGGCATGACTCTGGTCTATCTTCACTCCTTATAGTACTTGTTGATAGTTTTAGATAGATTGTGTTTATTATTTTTAGAAATGTTTCTTTTATGTTTATGCTCTCTAGTGTTTTTTAATAGGAATGCATGCTGTATTTTATCAAAAACTTTTTCTGCATCTATGAAAAGAATCATATAATTTCTGTTATGTTTTAATGATATGATCAATGATACTGGTAGTTTTCCTCATTTTGAGACATTTCTGTATTGTTGGTATAAATCCGCTTGGTCATAGAATATTATATTCATGATAAATTCTTGTAAGATCTTTGGAAATATTTTATTTAAACTTTTTGTATCACTATTAATTTGGGGAATTAGTGTTTACTTTCCCTGTTTTGGCTCTTCCTGCTTTGGGCATCAGCACATATTAGTATCATAAAAGGAATTTGGTGGTATGCTTTCTTTGCCTATTTTTCCAAATATTTTATATAGTATTAGAATGAGTATTTCTTTAAATTTTTGGTAGAATAAACTTGTAAACCCTTCTGGTCCTGGAGAATTTTTGCTTTTGATGTTCATTGATTATTTCTTTTGCTAAAATGAAATTAGGTAACCATTTTATTTCCTCTTCTATTCATTTGGACAATTAATAGTTTTTGTAAATATCCATCCACTTAGCCTGTCAGGTTTATTGGCATACAGTTGATCAAAAAGCTCCTAATTATTGTTTTAATCTCCTTTTCAATGTTGGTGAATTCATCTTTTTCATTTTTGATAATCATAATTGGGTTTTCTTTTTTCTTTTTAATCAAATTAACCAAAGATTTGCCTATTTATTTTTATATT